>KI915045.1:9263982-9401887 GCA_000473445.2 Anopheles farauti
GGGTGGGGGGGGGGGCGAGTTTGAGTGGAATGTGGCCAAATTCCCCAAATTCACCGGTAACACTTCTCATGGGGCTCACTGGGGGAAGAAGAAGGTGAGCGAAGCGACGGGCGGGAAAAGAAAATATTTTCCCTCATTCATTGTGAAAAACTGCTCCACCGTTTGACGTTGATTGCCCCGCCGTGTACCGAGCCGGGATAAGGATGAGTGAACGCGGGCACATTCCAGCTGCTGGAATGTCTTTGAATCGTAGCTGCAGAAGACGTGCCGACGTGAAGGAACCGTCAGAGACGCACACTTTTTTTTCTCCCCTTTTCTTCTTTTCCAAACTGCTCCACGGGCACCGGTTCCTTCAGGTATTCACTGTTTCTTAATTAAATTGCTGAATTATTGAGGACGCGATGGGTGTCCGGGGGACGTTTGCTGACGGGTAGGGCCCCCCAAAAGCCCCACCGAGCAAGCTGTGGAGCGCGCACGGAAGGTGGCTTTCGTGGGCATACTCGTTAACCTGCTTTATCGACGTTGGGGACACGGCGACACGGCGCCCGGACTGATAATGAGAAGCGATTATTACCGAAATAATCACTCCGGCAAATGAGCGACAAAAATGTTTTCGATGTTTTTACCCGAACGATGTTACCGTTTCCGCAACCCTCGCCACCGCCGCCGCCGCCACCCCCCGGTACTTACAGTCGTCGTGCAGCACGCTGATCCGCTTGTCCCCGGTGACCCGGTTCATGCCCGCCGACAGGATCTCGTGCGGTCCCTTGCGCCACAGGACGGTGTCGTTGTTGTAGGGCGTCATCACCACGCAGGTCAGCAGCGCGTCCTCGCCGACGTGCACCATCGACGGTCCTCCCGTGCCTATCGGGTGTGAAAGGGAAAAGAAAAGACGAAAAAACAGAGAAAAAATCAGTAAGAACAGAACCCATCAGTGTAAACGGCCAAAAGGGTATCATAATTAGACGTTTTACGGAGCTGCACGCTGAGAAATGGGGTCAGCCGGGCGTACGGAACCGAATTGAATGGCTCAAAAATGTCGGCAATCACCGTAAAGCTAAATGTTTATTGCGAGCAGCTAAAGGCGCAACGTAAACGAATCGGAAGCGACCGGGTGCCTCCCGTCCGTCGCTTCGGGAATGTCCCAGGAGTGCTTTCGGAACCGTTTTTCTTTGGCGCCATGGCCCTCCTTCCCCGGGACGCCATGTAAAGTTTGCTGTAAATTTGCGCTTTACAACGGGCGAAAGTTTGCCCACGGCCCATTCGAAGGGCGATTCAATGGTTACGGGTGGGTATTTAGGCTGTGCGACTCGTTTGCGCCAAAGTTGAGTGGAGACATGCCGATTTTGAGTGGCATGAAATTGTTTTTAAATTACAAACTTTAATTTTATCTTTGTTTGAAAAGGATTTGGCGAGATTGGTAGAATAGAGTAGGAGTTGAGGATATTTCTACCAACTGACTAATATATCCAGTGTAATTGGAATAAAGATATAAAAATAGAATACTATTTTCTAATAGATTCTATAGAAGACACAACACAGAACTAAAATGTTCTCTCCGATAAAGGATTTGCTTCCACCCATAGACATAATATATAACTTATCTCTTATAGGTTAGCATAGGGTTATCTAAATTCTTTCAACAGACAAGTTTGGAGCCAACTTAAAAGTTCACTTTAACTAAAAGATTATCAAAATGGCCGGATACGGATCGCTGATGCAGTTAAAAAGAAAATTAAAACCCAAGAATAACTCAAAAAGCAATCTCAGCCAAAAGCAGTGATTAAGGTTGGTTCCACTATCACTGCGGCGAAGTGGAAGTTGCTAATATCATTCGGTGTTTTAGTTTCAAATTCAAACCCCGGGCAATATTAATCATACCGAGAAACGAGCCGAGGCCGCGGCCACGGCCAGACCGACTCCGGCGAGCAGCGAGACACCGCCGGCACTTCAAATTGATTCCAAAATTAATGTTTACCGTAAAATTGGCAAAGTTTCATCGTGCCAACTGGGAGCCCCGGAACGAAACTCCGTGGATCTCCGTACCGTCTTAATGCCGTGCTGTCTCTGCCGCTAGACGGTTGTGCGTCCGATTTGACAAGGAGCGGAGGGAAGGCTCTGATAGGTCGTTGAGAAAGTGTCTCAAATATGTCTCGTATTTCGTTCGTTTTTATTTTCGTTCTACCCGCCCGGAACCGCAACCGTCAAGGTGTGGAAAGTGATAAAATGAGTTGCGGGACCGGTGGCAGAAGCCGGGGGGGCAGAAAATTGAGGACAAGATTGGAACCAACTAGCGTCTGTTATAAAAATAACGATCGATCGGATGTTAAAGTTGTAAAAATAAAATCGAAACCGGGTACCAGGCCGCGGAAAGAAATGCCCACCGCCGGTCCCGACGATTTCAGTGGCTCGGACAGGGCTTTAAGAATCTTTGCACCGCTCGGCTGACGGCCGACGAGTCCGATTCCGGTCGATTGGTGAACGATTTTTGGTCGAGAAAGCAAAAGGCATGTTCCATTTCTTCTTTCACGCAATCATCGCAAGGTAATCGCCGTTCTATCGCTCTATTCGCCTTCCCGGCACCGTACGCGGGGATGATTCGGTTTTTTTCTTCTTTTGATTTTCCAGGGGAAACCGATCGGAAACGTCGTCAGTATCGTTTGATAGGATTATTATTTTGCTGAACAAAAAAACTCCCGTCGAAGAAAAATGAACGTTTAGAAGGCTGTAATTCGTTTCCGAGCGCTCGAAAAGCCTGCAGGAAGTTTGCGGTTGTGTGTGGGTCCTTGTTTCCTTCTTTGCTTTCTTTTTTAAAGGAATGCGAAGTGCGAAGGAATGCGCCGCCATCGGGAAGACGAACGATTTCCGAGCTTTCAGCGGACTCCCCCAGCGTGCGGGTTGACATGTACGTCGATGTTTCGGGGTTGTAAAAAATCTCGACGACTCGTTCGGCGGAGCACGCTTTCGAAGCTGTCGAAATATTTCACTCAATGTCGTACGGACGATAAAGGCTGCTTGTTGTTGTTGTTTTCCCCCCCTCTGGATTCTTTCTGCTCATTCCAAGCACCCGTAACGAACCGATAACGTTTAGCAAATGTAAGCGGTTGCAAGCGACTTGCTTTTTGGTGTGTGGTGTGTGTTTTTTTTTTGTTCCGAAACCCCCTGTAGACGTTCCAGCCGAAATAAGTTGATTTGCCAAACCTCAGCGCAGCGCAACTTTGACGAAACCTCCCAGCGATATGCACGAAACCGAGCTACGATGCGTAAAAGTACTCTGTCGTTTTTCGTCCCTCCAGGGGTGGCAGCACGGAATGTGACGAAAAGCGTTAGGATCCATGACGAGTTCATAAATCACTTGCCGGGGCTCGGTTAGCTCGCGTGGCTTGTACTTGGTTGTAAACGTTACCATGGCTGTGGCAATGCAATGTATGTTGCTGTTTCTTTTCTTTTTTGTACTACCGAAAATTATGTTTTTCCCACACGCACAAGCATTGGGGCACTTTTTTTCACGAGAGTCTTTTGTGAAGAAGGCAACAGAATCCGCAACATATGCTATGGTTTGGTACGCTTTTTTTTATCTTACATTAAACAGATAGTTAAGTCGTAATAAGTCACAATTTTATATATCTTCATAAATATATGTTACTATAAAATCAGTATATATGTAGTAGAACAGTAGGCACATTTTTATTTGCATTATATGGATATGAAGTACTTGTTGTTTTATGCGTCTCATCTGGATCGTCTCATCTCATGTTTTAAGCGTCTCATCATCGTCTGGCAACTCATCCGAAGTGAGCTGAATCTAAGACTGGGTCAAAAAAGTTATAAAATCACTTTCCGAACAGTTCAATATGCAAGTGCTTCTCTTAACCTTTTTTTTTGCTAAGAGTCATTTAATGATTCGCCTAACTCCTCGAACGTAAAACATCCGAATTTTGCTGATCTCAGTGAAAACGGTGTAAAATTTAAGTTACAACTCCTTTAATATCAACAGTTACGCTCAATCCATTCCTCCCGTCTATTTGCTCAGGGAAAATTAAAACCGATTAATAAGTTTGTTCTTAAGATATAATTCACTCAGCGCGCTATACAACAAAATCCTTTGCCGTTCGCTGATTCCGTTGGCTTCTCAAGACGGAACATCCAAAATGACAAATCGCAAGCCATCTCGCCGTATAATCGGTTGTTTCTTGCAAGATTGACGTTCCATTCCGCTCCGCGATGAGCCAAGCAAAGCATGCTTTTATGTCGTTTTTTTCCCCCTCGCTCACAGCGTGGCGGATGTTTTATTTCCCATCTCGAAACAAATGCCCCTCGTTCCGGCAGGAAACCAAACACGGCACGATTTCGGTTAAAAATTTACACACCATGTTCCTGTCACTCCATCATGTCACCTGACGCTCCGCACTTGTGCCACTAGCCGGTAATGGAAATTGACAATCTCACCATCCAAGGCGAAAGAGGATTCCTTTTTGGCGCAAAAGAAAGCGTCAGGCCCGCTTCGCACCGTGGCATAACAAATTAAATCTTATCGCGCCGAACAGACTGGAGAAATGAGTGAACATAAATAATATCCTACCGAACGGATCCTTTCCCGGCGTCCAATCCACGGATGTGGCAACGGCCCGAACCGTGAGGTAGCACGAACCCGTGCCGAACCCTTAACCGGAAGCCCAGGAAATGAAGTGAAAATACAGCTAATTTCCTTCCCGTTGCCGCATACAGGGAGCACCCATCGGCCGCCATTATGGAGCGGGCAAGCAAAGAGGCGCCTTCGAATAGGCGCGAAAAGCGAAAATTGTTATTTTCAATCATTCTCATTACGGAAACGAATCGAGCGATCCAATCAATGGCGTCAATGATTCGTTCGCCGGGCCCATTAGCGCCCGTACGGGAAAAGGCGACCGGAAAACGATTTTTCTTAACTTGAACCCTGGTTCCTTCCCCGGTTCCGCGCACCACGCATTTGCGTAATGAGGTGGCTTCCCCGGGGGAATAAAGTGATGAGCGGAGATAAGATCATTTGCGAGCGATTAGAGAGGGATGTTGGGCACGAGTGCGCGATTAGCCGATCCGTGACCAATAAAACGCTTTATCGTACGAACGCTTAATGACAACCGTGATACTTAATTGTTGCCGTACTGAGGTCGGGGAGGAACCACGCAAGATGTAATGAATTGGATCAAATCAATCAGGTAGAAAATCTCTTGAAGTAATCTCTTTCCACACCGTTTCAACAAAGGCATTTTAAGTCCAAAGTTTCTATATATTAAGCTGCTACCCTTAAGAAGCCATATGCACCTCACCTGCTCCTTTCACGTGATTGTTCTTATTATTTATTAAACAGTCGTCCCTTACCACACAGAACAAACGGGTAACGCCTCCGAAGGCCCGTGCAGGCAAATTTTCAAAAGAATGTATTTAAAAAGTTAACGCTGTTATGTACCTGCGAACGATGGAAAGTTCCCACAAAATTTGTACGTGTCAAAATTTCAGGTACATCCTTTTTATTTCTTACCCATTCTTATCTACTCTCGCTGTATCCAGGTTTGGCTAGGTCTTTCCCTACACCTTTTTGGTCCACTGGATGACCTTCACTTCCTGCTTTACGATACTCCCATACACGCTAATTTTCCAAACTCCGATTTAATCGTTTCAATACCTTTACGTGCTTTTCAGACTTTATGACTTTAAACCAAAACAAACAAATTATTGCTCTCCATTATCCTCGATAGTTCAAGGCAAGCAATGGCTAGCAATGTTAGTCAAACATAAAAAAAAACAAAAACACTAACTCCCAATCACACTTCCGTAGTTTACATGTGTCCACCGGAACATATGGTACCACTCGTAATGGCGTTCCATAACACAAACAATATGCCACCGGAGGCTTAGTGCGTCCCCGGGAAAAGCAGTACAAATTACTATTTCATAAACCCACGTCCCGCAAACAACACATGACCCACACTCACAAACAGCGGTTCGACCCGGGGAAAAACAATCCAATTTGCATAAATATCTTCACCTCTTATCGGGAGGGGCGGCCCCGCCGGAGGTATTATACACACCGGAAGCGGACACTAGGCCCGCAAATCCTCCCGGGAGGGGTTTCCGCATTCGTTGCCCACGAGTGCCCCTATTAAGGAGTTTTTTTTTTGTTGGTGTGCGTGTGTGAGTGGCAGGATTTATTTGATCAAGCTTTTTTGGCAGAGGAACACTGTGCCGATTCAAGGAAGCGGAGGAGATAGGACTCTCCCGATAGGCTTGTAACTAGTTAGTCGGTTCAGTGATTTAAAGAAATATGTCTACAAGAAGACCTCAACAATTCATTGCAAAAGGTCACGACTAGCGAGAAAAACGATCTGTTCGGTAACGTTAGCCCGGCTCCCGGTGGATTGCCGAAAGCATCCCACCGGCTTTCGGACTTTCAATTAAGACTATCGTAGATGCCGGAGCGTCGGACATGTGTCGACAACAGTGCGCTCTGCGGGGAGGCTTGCCCGGGTTCCATTTCTGACGAGGGTCGATTTGTCCAGAAAGGCTCCAAGGAAATTAGGGTGTATTCAAAGTCAACCGGTATTTTGCCACTTCTTGGAACGCTCGCCACTGAACCGAAGGATCGGGAGATTATAGTTGTTAACTAAAAATAACCACCGCGTTACACGTGTATGCGTGTGAGTTTAATACCGCATATGTTGTGTCCACCCCGCCAGATGTGACCGTCAAAAGCAGCTTTAAGGTGTCATACGGGCCGGGCAATCATATATTTGGGGCCCAGTACACTGTCCAAATTGGGGGCGGCCAGATTAAACATGTATCGAAACATGTCGCGTCCTTCCGGTTGTTGTCCGATAGCGTGTTACCTCAACTGGCTGAATACAGGATATGAAGCGACCGAGTTGTTTAACTGCTTCCAAGCGCACTGTTATACTCGCGTTTGTTACGCTTAAATGAAACTTTTTTAATTTCCTCCCAAACAACGACCGTTTCGGCTGGTGCGAACACGTGTAACTCGCCTTCCCGTGTTAACCGTGGGAGTTTAATGATGGCGCTGTAAACCGACCAACTTTTCTACGTGCCTTCCGTGCGTCTGATTCAGCGGATGAGTGACTTTTTGATCGGTAAGGTACTAAAGGCGTCGGTCAACATTCGTCGTCGTGCTCGTAAGCCACGGTTAGCGTGGTTAACCTGACTAAAGAACTCAGGTCGGGGTGTTTTGTTTATGACCAGCAAAGTAAAGGTCGTCTCAAGTTCTCTGAGATGATTACCTGAAATTAGGTCAAAAAATTAAATTAGGACTTAAATCGGGAAAGGCTTGAGCTGTTTGCGTACTGAGACGAGCGTTTTGGTAATTGAGAAAATAAAAAAAACACGCTTGAACTTGCTCCACAAGTTAGATCAATTAATCTGTGGAAGCGAAAATGTTCCGAACACGTATTGTGTAACTGATGTGAAGAAATTATCATCTCTTTCATCGAACGATAAATACCTGAGCTTCCTCTTCAAACAGGTGCATCGGACGTGGGGTTTGAAGATAAGATTTACAAGCCCACTAACCTAACTTCCCTACTCCAACCGCGACCGCTCGAACCCTGCCAGGTAATGCGATTGTGATTAAAGTGAATCTTCACGAGCCAATCAACCCGACAAGAGATTAAAATCAGGCTCATTTCACAAATTCTTTCAGCAGGCCTTGCCCCAACTCCTTCTCTTTTATCTCGCGCCCACCCAACCGTCACAATGTCCGAAATGCTTTCTCCCTTTACGCCGTTCGTCACCGGTGTTAGCTTGGTGCCTTGGGGCGTCGTTGCGAGTTATCACGCGGTTCCATCAAACTTTGTGACCTTCGCCCGCGGGGAGGCTGACGCAACGTTCCACCGCAAGGTAAAAGACCGGAAATTGCTAATTTTAGATTGATTCGTTTGCCGGCAGGATCACGTGAACGGGGTGGCATGCCTGGTGCGTGCGGAGCTGTGGATAATAAATATTTAACGAAGTAAGCAATTGGCTTACCCACGGGGTCGGCCGCGTGGGTCACATCGCCGAGCAGTGCGGCCGTCGTCAGCAGCAGGAGCGGCAGATACCGAGCGTGGTCGGAGGAAGCCATCGCTGACGTCCTGTGCAAGGACCAGCCGTGCGGGGGAGCAGTGTAGCCCGATAAGTTTGCGTCGTCTGGTCCGGTAGCCGGGCGGACTGGAGGTTCGGTGGCGGCGTCGTGCCGTGCAGGCTATTAAATCACACAAAGCGTCCGAGGGAGGCCGAATTGCCGTTGATGCGTGGAGCGCTGGGCCGTTGATCTATCCCGTGGTAATTCATTCAACGCGACCGTACCTGCAATCGAAAGCGAGTAAAAGAAATGGGTTATCAGCGCGTGGAATATGCAAAAACCCCTAAAACGCCATGTTTCGGTGGCACACAATTGGTGTCCAGCCGAAGATTAGATTAGCCGAATTCGGCTACGCTGGGTCCCTCACGTACGCACTCGTCCGCCGGGGTTGGTGTGGCTAATTGATTTGCAATGGTCGTGCAGTGTGTGGCGTGCGTTTGCTTTTGCGAGCTTTTTCTGGCAAATGGCCGCGCTCCGGTTGGAAAACCGGAAACCGGAACGGGTTTGGCAACGTACCGGCGGCGGCCTACCTGGACGTCGAATTACGTGACCCTTGTGGACGCGCTAGGCGGCACGTAAACCTATTTTCGCAATTACGCTTTTATCTAGTGCCGATCCCGACCCGTCGAAAGGTCAATGATTTGTCGATCCGGTCCGAAACTGGACGGTGATCCTGTGTGTTGTTTTTGGGTCGTCTGATAGCAATCAGAGGACATATGCTAGGCACTTGATCACTCTGGAAGTCCGGGTATGTGTAAGTTTTGGCATACACACTAATAAAAATGACGGGATAGAACATTTATACTCCGACTTCCATCACAAAAATGACAAATTTCAAGAGCACGATGATCCAGGTTGGTGGGGATTTAAGTTAGGAACCTGTTTGAGCGACCATACAAATTGGTACCTTAGGTTGACAGTAGCGATCAACCTCATTAGGTTCTACTCCAATCGCCGATATCAAACAGCGCGATATTGGCTCTCACCTCGTTCACAACCCATAAAGAAAATGGCATGCATAATCACATAAACACACGCCCGCCACCTCCGGCGAGCCTTCAATTTGCTCTAACCCGCACTTGCTCTGAGCTCTCACGTTAACCTATTAATCTATCTTTAACTAGATAGATTTTGTATCGATCTAAAATTCAAATCCAACGCCGTGGACGGACGGCGTGGGTTTTTACCGCGCCGAGCCGTGGCTAATGTAATCTCGGGTCGCAAACCGAATCTTGGTGCCATTGTTGAACCGGTTCAATCCTGGATTGGCTGATGTAATTTCGTTTGTCCATTGCTAGCACCGCAGTGGCCGGTGGCGCCGGTGGAACCAGTTCGATTACATTGCGATCCGTGCGCACCACGTGGAGCACGGGAAGGATTGCGAGCGTTGTAAGCAATGCGGAAACGGGGTTGGAATTTCCTATTGTTGCAGAAGAGCAGCTTAAGTAAGAGCGAGCAGGAAAAGGGTTTGTTTTAGGATTAGAAGATCTGTGGACTTAGATCCTTTTATTTCGGAATCCATTTCAAATAGTTTTTTGGACAAGTACTTGTTACAGAAGAGCACAGAGTCACCCTGTGGATAAGTCTGAAGGAAGCAAACGCAAACGGCTCGATCGACACTCTATAAATCAACGTCACAGCTACTCTTCGTGAGCTCCTCGAACAAGAGAACAACAGCATACAACGCCGGTAGTTGTGTTAATATTCCACTCACGAATCGAACAGTCGATGCCATCGGTCTAATTCCTGGTCCGCGCAGAATCCGTGAAGGCCATCAGCGATAGTGCGCGCCTCGAGTGCCTCCTCCGCGTGCACGTCATTGTTTCGGTCCCGGTCGGGCTTAACCTTCGACGTCGTGACTGCCGTCATCGCACCGGTAGCAGCCACACGGCGGAACGTCTAAGCCGTACCATTCGCGATACGTCTATTGTCACTTGGATGTTCGCGCAACGCCGGCCGCCTCATGCGTCATCGTTAACGAGCTGTTCTCTAGGCTCTAGGCTGCCAACTCGCGCTTCTAACACGCTCCACTCGAAGGCGAAGAAACAGTCGTGTCCATAAAAGGTCCCGACACTGCCGTAGGCGCACGACGATCGGATCGGGGAGGATTATCTTTACTATGTTTTACGTAATGCAACTGTTTTTTTTTGTCACGTAGGTACGATTGAAATCCTGGCTAGTCTTTTATGGCCAATCTTAACGAGATTAAGCTCGTTTGCAAGTAGCAAGCAGAGAAGGTAAGATTCTAACAATCGTAGGTTTAAGGAACGTCTACGTCTAGTGGATAAATGACTCGGTGGACGGTGACTTTTTGTGCAACGATTGTGGCGCGTTTATTAGCGGAAGACGTTCCAAACCCGCTTGACCAGCTATAAGTTTCTCGCAAAACCTCCTCAGTTGTAGGACCATCGAGTCGCGTATATTTACCGTTACCGCTCGGATGCTAATGCTACCTGCCCGCCTTCTCATTCTAACCTCCAAAGGTGTTCCAACCCACGAACGGCTCCATGACGTCACCGATGCACGATCCGACATATAGAAGAACCGTTTTTTGCCGTTCTCCGATCTCCAGATCGTGCTCGCACTTGCCTCCTAACCTAACACCATTTGATAAATGGTGCAGCAGGCGCTACACGGCGAAAACCGGTCAGTTACATCGAACGATTGTCGAGTCTTCACCGGACTCGGAACCGGGTTAGAAAATACATCTTGCCGACCGTCACGTGGAATGGGAACAAGTTCTAGCGCTCGAGTTTGCCGTTTTATCGCTGATGCCACCGTCGCCCAACATGGCGTCATGTTCGCTTCCTGCTGATGCGCACTTATCGGAAGGGAAACAACAACACCAACTGGTCCTCCACTGCTGGCTGTGATAATGGCCCACATCAAGAACCGGATCACCGGAGAGACGATCGCAATCTTCGCAGGCGCACAGTAGCGCCACACGGCGGAGAGACGACAAAGCTCACCAAAGCTCGTGCTCGCCTGCTGTCTGTGATCGACGATAATGATAGGCTGCTCTTTGTTGTGTCTGCTGTGTTTTTTCCATCTTCGGCGCTTCCCTATCACTCCCGTTGCTACGATTGTTTTACATTTTTTTTCCTCCTCTCAAACCCGCGCGGCCGGACAGTCGCGCCGAGGCTGGCACGATTTTCGAATCAATTAATCACACGAACGAACCCACGTGGCGGCTTTGCGCCGCATCTCGCGGATAAACCCAACCCGAAAGCGTTCGTTCCGGTTCGAACTGGTTCGCTTTTTGCGTTCTGCTCTCCACGCACGCGGCTTTGGCGTTTGTTTATGTTTTCCCTCATTCCCCCTTTACCATCTGTCAGCCGCTTTGTTTTCGCTGCCATTTTCGGCCATGACGCAGCCGTTACGGCCAACGTGGCGCTGATCAAACCGGACTGGCCGCGTGTGCGCGGGTGGCTCGGGTTCTCGCGACCGGAACCAGGTGAAGGGAGCGAATAAAATGCGAACTTTTTCGGCGCAAAAACGGGCCACAAGTAGGTCTGGACCATACAAACAAACCATAAAAACGCAACACGTTCCGGAGGAATATTGGTAAACAAAGTGAGTAACAGGAGGCTTTGAAAAATATTTTTTCCTTGCTTGTTTTGTTCTGGCTCATTATTGTTGCTTTCAAAACTGACCGAGTAAACATCGAATGATTAAAGGAAAAAATAACGTAATAATACAGTCACCAAAGGCACGACGAGGGGCGACTACTATGAGCTTTTTTTCGCGTTGCAGTCCTGGTACGCAGTTCAACACCGCGTAGATGTCTTTTGAGGTTACGTGAAAGTGACCCCAAAAAGGTGGATACGGCACAACGACCCCGACTGCGACACATTTTATGGCGTGGTCTTGGAAGGCATGCAGTCGACCGAAAGTGAGATCACTTTTGATCGATTTACAGTGTCAATGTCCCTGGGAAAATGATAACTGACGGTTTTTTGACTGTATGACAACTCCCAAAGATATCAGAAGGCTCAATATAAAAAAAAACCTAAATTAAATTATTAAACAAATTTATACTAGAATTAAATGGTTATAAAAAATCTTCCATTCCTATAAGTTGAAGATATTAAACTCGTAATTGAGGAGCTTATGCAACAAGAGAAACGAGCTTGTGCAAAAAAGCGAAACACAAGCAAACTGTCACTTTCACTGGAATTTCGTATCGAAGACGATCGAGAGACGTTGGCAAGAGTGATGTGTTTACGAAAAGGTTGTGTGTCTATCGTCATTCCATATTTCCACCATCCAATGCAATGACTGTGCGCTTTCCGCATGCATTGGACAATTTCGGACAGCACGCACTCACTCCAGCACGAAATGGTGCGATTTTATCATCTAAAATAAGTCACGGCCATGGTTCCCCGGAGGGCAAAACACGGTGCTTTGACCCTCGCCCAGCATGGAGGATATTGTTGTTTACGATGTATCCGAAAAATTCCACACACTTTGCTTCACGCACACAAGCGGCCTTTGACCATCGCACAAATACACAGTCCCGGATGTCCACGAGAAAGGCAGCAATGAGCGTGTCACGATACAGCTGGCGGTAGGATGGTGTGCGTGCGCACGATCTCGAGTTGTTTACACGAGCGCAGGTAGCGAGATCGATCCATCACCGCTGGCGAGTGAGCGAGATGGAGCGAGGAGGCGCGTCACCGGCATGAGACGGGAGATCGCAACTTGCTGCTGGACGGCTCTTGTAAACAACTCATATGGGTGTGTGTGTGTGGGTGAGTGAGATTGCGAGATGATCGCGGGACAAAGCGGCCGTGTATAAAGCGTAGTACCCAAGCCACACCAAAGGGCATTCGTTCGCGGAATATCGAAAGCTGAAAGTCGCAGCAGCCCGCGCTGCAAATTTGTTGACGGAAAGTACGCAAAATCTCGAATCGAACATTTGTTTCTTGAGCGAGCGTTGTTTGTTGTGCGGAGAGTGTGAGGAAAGAGTGAGAAAGAACTGTCAAAAGGATTAAAGTGTCAATATCGCGAGCGTTTCCATGCAAACCGTCAGCGCAACCGCAGTTTAGCGAGGTGGTGTAAACAAAACCAAAAAAGCGGTTAACAAAACAGCGAGCCCACGGCACAAAAATGATTTCGGAACTGTTTCAAACGATGCACAAGGCGCGGTTCAGTGGTATTCGCATCGTGCCGGAAAATTCGCCCTCCCTGCAGCAGTCCTGCGTCCGCGCGTTTGTGGAGAGTTTGCGAAGGACGAAGAAGCAACCGTCCGACAGCGAGGGACGCATCATGCAGCTGCAGTTTCTACCTGCGCCGCTGCTAACACCCATACTGGACCGCATGTGCAGCCATCCGGAGCTGCGCGATCTGCTGCGTGATGAGCTCACGGATCCGGTGCTGTTCATGAAGCTGTTCAACGGGTACGCCCCGGACTACGATACGCTGGAGAAGTGTCTGCGGGAGGCAACCCGCGCCCAGGGTCGACCGGCCGTCCTGCGGGATCTGGCCCGCAACTACTGTGATATGGTGCGCAGCGAACAGCGCCAGTGGGCGTTGTGCAAAGCGGAGGACGATCAGTCGCGGATCAGGGCACGGGTGCTCGAATCCCTACGCTTCGGGGACTATCTGCACGAGGCGGGCTGGTGTCGGTGCGGAGCGGAAGTGTTGGCGCTGACGCAGGAACTGATCGCACTGCTTCCCGCACCCGGCGCACCGCTGCAGATGGAGTGTCTGGTGCGATTGTTGCGTGCCCAGATCGGGGCTTGCATGTCTAGCGCAAGCGCACGCACCGTCGACCGGTTGCTCACCTTCGTCGACATGGTGCCGGGTGGAGGGCGCGATTCCCGTCCACCGCTTCCTCTAGTCAAGGCGTACCTGCAGCTCGGCAGCTACTACTACCATGTGCAGCAGGACTACGAGCGTTGCCATCAGTGGGCATTGCGGGCGCTGGCTTCCGCCGCCGACGGTGACGCACCCGCCAACGGTGACGTCATCGACGTGCTGCAGCTGATCGCGCTCTTCTGCGTGGCGAAGGAGCGCCACGACCTCGGCAACATGCTGATCAGCCAGGCTGTGCAACGGGCCCGCACCGAGTACGGAAGTCTCCACCGTCGGTACGCGAACGTCCTTCAGCAGTACGGGTTCGTGTTGCTGCGCATGAACGCCATCCTGCCGGCGATCACCGCGTTCGCCGAGTGTCTCGACATTACCGGGCGCGCCTACGGCCTGCTCAGCCCGCACGCCGTCGTCCTCGAGGGCTACCTGGCGCACTGTCTGTATCTGCGTTCGCACACCACCGGTCGCTTCGATATGGCGCTCCGGCACGCCGACACGGCGCTCGATCTCGCCCGCCAGCTGATGCCGACGAGCCGGCGGGTGCACCAGCAGCTGCGCCACACGCGTGACCTCATTCTGCGCGGGCCGGATCACCGGCGGGACACCAAAGAGAGCCAGCCGTCGCGCGAGCGCGACTTCCACGCCTTTAGCTTGCGCGAGATCAAAGAGAAGTTCTTCGAGCTGGACTCGTCCTTCGAGCGTGACGGGCTCGCCTGCAGCGGTTAGCCCGTGCCCGCCCTATTCCTACGTGCCTTACAATCAACTGTCGAATCTGAAGCCGCACCAGCAGTCAGGGTGGGAGATGTGAATAGCGTTTAAGGAGTTTATGAAGCGTCACTCTGGCACCTCGCGCCGGGGGATTTATTATCGCATGATTCGTCGATTTATGGATGAAAATAAAAGCATGTTTTTTTCTGTCTCATACATTACTAAGCAAACAAAAAATCACCATGTGTTGTGTTCATTTGAATATCGTCCTAACCGGAGAGGAGTTACCACTCGAACCATAAACCGTCGGGGACGGGGTTCGTTTCGTTGGAAAAGAAGCGGCGTTGAAGTGATTGTTTGACCAACGTCCAAACGGACTGTTTTTTCTTCTTCGAGAGTTAACCTTTACCTGCTTCTCGGCGGGTGCACACGAACACGAGTGCCCGATACACACGGCCAAGGTTCGTGTCGAAAGAGTCGAAGATCACCGTTTGCACTTGAAGCCCGGGGCTTTGGTGGGAACATGTTGATAACCTTCGGTTTCTTGATCTTTCTCTTCGCTGTGGTATTTCGAAACGCAGAGGAAGTCCGTACGACCGACAGGGGCAGGGGAGTGCGAAAGAGATACGGAGCCTCTGCACGATCGCAGTACGGACAACGAAAAGATCTTTCAATGGCACAAGCGCTTGAGCCTGTGGAGTAGGTTAAAGTTGGCTACGAACTAAGCAACTGGAGGATATTGGAGCAAAAACTTAAGCATTAGATAGTAGCCGATTTTCAAAAGCGGATGAACTACATCTTCAAAGCGGATGCCGGATTCGATGGTAGTTTTAGCAATAAATTGCCAGCTGTTACTGCGTCTGACGTCCAATGCCACCGTGTCTTCATTGTTTGGTGCTTAATTTCAAAGCCAACAGTAGTTGGTCCCGGTAGTTTGCTGCTTTCGCTCAACAACGTTCACAAAACACCAACTGTCCAACTCTAGTTTATCTCCACCGTGACCTCGGGACGGGAGCAGCAGGAGCCGAAGAATTGTGTTCTAAAACAATTGCATTTTAGCCGGCTTCTTCCTATACCCATGCCACCACGCGTAACCTCAAAAGCCGGTTGTCTTCACGTTCCAGGGACAAAAGTTTCCAACCCAAAAGTTGACCACCGGTACCCCACGGTGCCACCGTTTGCCAATTGCATTCGGTGATCAGGTTTTGTGCCAGTAAGTTGTTAAAGGTCAACGGTGTGCATCGTGGTGTCCTCCGGAAGCGGAAGAAACTTCTGCATTGGGAGTGCGTTAACTTTTTCCGTGTCGGACTGCCGCCGGGTATCGTTTTAATTACGTGGCTAGGGAGCCGAGCCGACCCGGACCCGGTCCCGAGGAGGCGACCGGTAGTTAATAATTCAATTTCACTCCAAATAGAGCGTCCTCGGGCCTGGGACCGGGCCGTCGTTTTCGTCCGCTGTGCATGAAGTTTTGATAAATTGCGTTAAAATTGTGTGTTGTCTCTTGCAGTTGGTGCGTGTCGTTTGTTTTGAGGGGAACACTATGATCGATAGGTCGTCGATTAGGTTCTGAAGCTGTCCAATTGCAATGGGACTGTGTAAAATGATTCGTACTTCCAAGCAACAACGTCATTAAACACAATTCAAAGCATCTCCACGTGGAATCTACTCAGTCCGTATGGGTCCGCATTTAATGGTGGCCACGCGTCGTTGGTTTGCTTTATGCAAAATAAAGCCACCGCTAAACGTCGACCACCATCAATCAAACCTGCATCAAGCTGCACGGATGGGCGGGCGCGGCAAAAAAGCGACGACGATAGGAATTTTAGTTATCCCAAACTGGTGAAAAACCACCTAAACGCCCGCGAGTTCGGCTCGATGGACGATGCTGCTGCGCGTTATCGACCTCACACAAACCGCGCACCATTTTCGGCTCGCTACAATTCATCCGCATTCGCGGGATGATTAAATTGAATAACAATTAGGCTAATCGAAGCGCTGGGTGGTTTCTAAACGAGTAACCTGGTCCCCGCCGTAGATGCAATCGATGTGCAAACAGTGCGCTGCTGGTACGTCCGGCGGCGCTATGGCGACGGAATATCAAGTTTGCTCTGGACGCAATCGTGTGGCGGAAATTTAAACGCTTCAACCAATAGTTTCTGACTTCCGGGCAGGGGTTTTGTGGAAAGTTTTAATAGAATGACAGAGCGGTTGCCGTGGCTTCATTGCTGCCCGGGCCACGGGCGTCTGCATTCAACAGCGTACTAACGGGTGGATGATCGAAAGTTGGCGTGGTTTAAATCGTATAATCGGTTGATTAGTGAAACTGGGTTGATGACACAGTTTATTGGATTAGGTTGCGAACCGAGGCACTTCGGTGCACTATTTATCGTTGGCATACATTAGTCTATTCCGACATCGTGACACGTGGCTGGTGATATATTTTTAATTCATCATAATCATTCAATCAATCCGGCCACGTTACCAGAGACGATATCCGAAAACCACCAACGTTGCGGCAAACTTATCCCGCCCGATTCCCGGGCCCCTTGTTTGCTAACATAACGTCCCAGCACGTGGACATATATCTTCCAGTGCCTGGAATGCGTCGCAGTTCGCCGTTGTTTTCTAAACCAGCCCGAACACAAATAGTGCCAATAAGCATCGAAAGTTGCATCAGATGAGGCGCTGCAACGTGCATGTGGGATCCGGGACGTTCCCATTGCATCCGTCTGCCCCCGCGTCCTCCGCGATGGATGAGCGCATGAGCTGCGTCCGTTTCCCGTTCGCTCCCGCCGTTGAATAATTTAATTCCCTCCAGCCGCGTCCAATGGCGTCGGCGATGGCGGCGTGCCGTTGGGTGGAAGGCATTGCGCAATCATCGGTTTGCGATCACCGCTGGCAGAATAAGAACTTCACTGTGGAGCTCTCCATGATATACGCTGCAGATGGTGCCCTTGTTCTGGACACTTCATTGCTTGTATACGATATCCCGGACAGTCGATTTGCCTCCGGGTCGGTGAAGTGGACGGAAACGATGCATATTGTATCGGGTTTCTTTAGCACAACTGGATCGATTGCATGCCGCAGACGACTTTGGATGAATAGTTTCGTTTTGCGTCGTTTGCGGATGGGTTAGATAATGCAAGCTTCTTACATGATTGCACCACTCGAACAGGGCATTTATTGAGCTGGAAGAATCCGTCAGTAAAATTGCACCTGGATGCTCCATCCATGCACGCTCCGTGCAACATTATTTGTTTTTACAAACCGTAGTCAGCCTGGATACATTGAACAGCAAGAATACGGCGAGTCCTTCTTCATTTACTCAAAATTGTTTAGTTCAAGTGAATTGTATTGTAAGAGATAAATCTGTAGCGCTCAAGCTATTTTTTAAAGTTATCATACCTTTCCAAAATTTATATTCCACTCGCACAACTTAACAAAACCACTCGTTCCACTTTGCTAGCACAATAAACAATACATCTTTAAACGTCATAACCGATCATCATCGTCTAAGGTTTGTGAGGTATGCAATCCGCATCACTTGCACACTGTGATGACCACCGGTCGTGACTTTGTGCTAGTAAACTCATTCGATAAATTTAGAAGAGTGGAGTTTAAAACACTTCCAAAGTGGAAATAATAATTTATGTTGAAAGTAGAACCTTCTAATAAAAAAACGAAGCGTCATGAAATATTTACAAAGCATATTTGTAGACACCACAATAACGTAATGCGTTGCTATAGCTGCGCCTGGTGGTTATGCAATGGAATGCTAACAGTATAAAATGATAAGTTATTTGAGAACGTGTGCGGTTCGTTCCGGCTTTGTTAAACAAACTTTTTTAATTTTAAACAAACAATTTCATATGGTTTTTAACACACTTGTTAAACGAATGATTTTTATAATCAAATTTTATTGTTGAATACTTACATGGAATGCACAAAAGAGTGACCCAGAAATGTTATCCAGTAGATCTGGAAGTAAAAGTGAAATGAAAAAAAAAACACATAAATATATGGTCAGTGCTATCTAAAGCTACGATAATGTATGCAAAACACCATAACTCACAAAGGTGCATAAATACGGTGTAACGGATAGGATGCATAAACGCCATTTGCAAGTGCAATGAACTCCCCACTGACTTGCACCGATGCGTTATAGGGCGAGATTGAATGAAAACAATAACCTTTCTTTCGCCCGTGGCTGACGATTGAGAGCTTTTTAACACGCACCCCAAAAAGGCGCCTTCTTTAATGGACGCGGCGCTCCTACGAAGCACAAACACTCACTTTTCATCGCATTTTCATGTTTCTTATAGACGGATTGTCTGGTTCACTTTCGCTTACGCACGTGGTCAGTATGCTTCGGTGTGTGTATTACGCTACCAAGTGGAACCAAAAGTGAAGCGATTTAGTAAGATCTTTTTTTTATTGGTCGGATGGCGCCACCCGAGAAGTTTCTTCCGTTTCCGATCGCGCAATATTATCGTTCGTTCGGTTTATTATTGTCTCTCTTTATTTTTTGTTGTTGGGTACAGTACCATTACTCATGCTTCACTTTTTTCTAAGACCAGTTGAAGGTCTTTAACAATTGCCGACTAGCGTAAAACGCACAAATGCTAATGTACGCCGCTTCGAATGCCCTTCAGGTAACGGGCACACCCGTCGACCAAAGTGTAGGAAGTACGTGATCCTGGCACGTGTCCTGGCGCGTCTTCGACGGTGGTCGGCACACGTACCGTACGGTTTGTAGGTGTATGTGAGCCGTGTATGCGAAATAGCAACCACCGTAGAACACACTCCAGATGAGCATCGAACACCGTGCCCGTCTCATCAGCATCGCACCATTTATCGTTTCACGATTCGCTCCCCAAACCGTACGTGATCTTACGAATGGTGGTAAGATTTCCTGGTTTCGCTGCTGGAAACCATCAGACTACTGTCACGCTAAACCGTGGCGTCACATTTCAGGCGAGCACACCGGCAGCATTTATGATGACGCTGACGCGATGGATGAGCGATTTTTTGTTTGTTTATGTTTATGGGTTGATAAGTATTTGAGACAAAATTTGCCGAAAAACTTTGATTTGTAATAATGCTACTAATTGTGTAAAAATCAAAATCAAAATAAAATGGTTGAAATTCCATATTCGGTTCTGCTAAACTTAAATTATTTCATTATTCAAAGCATTCATTAGTGCTGTAGTCTCTCGAAAGATGGCGTCACCTACAGGAAAGTGGTTTTTAGTCAAACATGTTGGTCGTACAGAGGTTTCCCTTACTAAGAATCGTAGGATAAAAAATCGTCTAGAAAAAATTCATGAAATTGTATACAGAAAAAAAAACATTTATAATTTCGCTATGGTTTGTTTGCGTAATATTTTCATTTTTATGTTGATCTAGATTTACATTTTCTTTTGCTTACTGATGTTTATTGATCCAACTGATGCAAATAAAAAAAATCATTATGGATTTAAAACAAACTTTAAAACAATTCGTTGGCAAATATTGTCACACAAACGTATCGATCCGATCGTACCTCTATCATGACGCTCAGAACGCTGGCGGAAGACTTGTCAACCATTTCGTCGCTTCTCACACCTTTCAGCTTTTTGGGCAGAAGAAGGTATTTAGAGCGTCATTATACGGCAGCATGAGAATCATTCCCGTCCGTTTACCAGCATCAGTACGGGCACTCGTCAAGGTAACCGAGAAATCGGGAAGAAAGCGTACCGATGGCATGTGTTTCCGCGGCCCGTCGAAGGGCAGCGACACGAGGCAGACCCTTTTTCCCGAGCCCAAATATCGAACGCCGTGCAATGCAATTTAAATTTGTCAAACGACGGCTCAAACTTGAAACCGAGGAAGGTGACGGTAAGGACGGTAAGCGCGATCTCTCGCTTGGAACGCAATCGCTGGAAGAAGCTTTTCCGACCCCGGTGCTTGTGGTGCAGATTTTGTGGGTTTTTGTGGCAGTCCCGGTTCCCGGGGGTGGAAAATTACACCGAAACAGCGCTAACGAATGTGAGATAAAATAACGACCAGACACTCACACACCCACACAGGTAAGCGTTGCGGGAAAGACAGGCGAAATTGAAGAGGATTTTAATCGGTTGAAATAATTTACAGCAATAGACGATGCCGAATAAAAGTCCCATCGTTTACTCCACCCCGAAACGGAAAAAAGTGACAGACTCCCGTGCCGGAAGCTGTTTGATGTTTTCGCGTCGTTGCGACGGGGTGGGGCGGGAGGCTTACGGGAGGCTTACGGGAGGCTCCAGTCGTTATTCGACATTCTTGCGCGGGCGGGTATCACTTCCGGGTGCCCTACTTTCGCGTTGCGGTGTGTGCATCCTCACGGGAGGTCGTTAATTAGGTTTTAGGGATTTTGGAAGCGGTTGGATGCGAACGGGACGATGGCGTACATGCTTGTACAACATAACTTTTCACATTTAGCCCCGAACAAAGGATGGGTTGATTCCAGTGCGTTGCGGGTGAGCGTAAACTTGAAGCTGTAAAAGCCAACGTCAAAGAAAGCGAATACATGAGTAGTTTGTGTTGAGTCGTCAAGGACTGTTTTAATTAGTTAGGATGATTTAAAGGCACAATTAGTTGCGTTCTGTATTTGATTTCTTTTTTGGATTTCTTTTTTTCTGTTTAAAATAAACTGATTTCTAGAAGTGTCAATTATATTATTAGAGAATTCGTTTCATTTTAGAAGAATTTTATGTAACATTATAAACTCAGTCGGTAAATTAAAGACTTATTTCAACTCATGAATTAATTTGCCTAATACCGATTAAAAAAACTTCGACCTGAACAAACGCGCGTAATCCGTATTATCGGTCGAATTTAAAATCTCTCACAATTTCCCAACAGAAAGACAAACACTGTTGCTGTAACAGGAAGATGTAGCCACCGAGAAAAAGAAGAAAAAAATCTCTGAAATCAGAAAAAAATCATCTGCAAACGGATGATGGATTGGTGGAGGAAAATAATTTCCATCCGCGGGGGAAAAAATGACAAAACGAAAATAAAACCGAGCAAAGACAGGCCACAAAAGATGTGGCACAAAAAGTTGCGGCGGTGGGCTTTCGCATTCGCTTGAAAAATATTCCTAATGGTATGGCTTGAGTGACGGTTGGAGCGCGCGCGCGGTAAGAAGTAACGCATTTTCTGAGGATTTTTCCCCGGTGTGCGTCAATTTTTTCTCCACGCTGTGTGTGCTCATGCCCGCACAAAAACACCTTCCGAGGA
Source organism: Anopheles farauti (assembly GCA_000473445.2). Taxonomy (NCBI): domain Eukaryota; kingdom Metazoa; phylum Arthropoda; class Insecta; order Diptera; family Culicidae; genus Anopheles; species Anopheles farauti. Next base: position 9,285,875 of record KI915045.1, read on the forward strand.
TTTCGCTTCGAAATCGCGGCAGGTAGTTAGCGAAGGATTAGTGTGTTTGGTTAAAACGATGGCAAGGACTTTAAATGTAGGACAGAAAAAATATGTAACATGAATGCGTTTTAAGCAGAACTGGTGGTGCAGGGAGTGTCATTTCGGTTCCGGATTCATTTTTATGTGAGCTAGCTGAGTAATTGCAAATCCTGTTGGTTCGTAGTTTTCGTAATAATTGGGCTAATTAATGAGAAGCTGCCACGCTGAAGAATACTTTTCCAAAGAAAGCTTTCCTTCCTTGCATGGAGAAAATGTTAAAAAATATCCCATAAAAAATCGATGCCCAAAACAAATGAAACCATGCGTTTTATATTTTGTCCAACGAGATGTTTTTAAAATAAATAGACAAACACTATTTAGATAGCCCACATACCTTTTCCTCAAAATGCAAAATATTTTTGCACTGCGATGTTTGCTTCCGGTCGGTGGAGAGATAGAAATCATGGCTTGTTTCAACAGAATCCTATCACAACATGGCACTGACACTGACCGTATGCTTGAGTGAACGCAATAAAACTGCTGGAGCTCTCGAAGATTTTACTTGTTTTTATTTCATTGTGGTTGTCGATCCCATCCTCAGTCGCAAATAGGTATGTTTTTGCGGTTTTCGGGTTCACAATAGACAAATAAACAAATATGCTAGCCTTAAGAGTTAGTCTACTTGACTATCCACTGTTTTAAAATATTTATTAGTACTTTGTACTAAAATTTGTACTAAAATAAAAACTTTCCTATATTTACGAAGCTGATTTGGGTTTTTCTCGACTCCTACCAAATTTTTCTGTTGTAAGCATTTCGACAGATCGCAACCTTACTATTTGCGCGGTTGCAACATTCGGGCTGCAAACGCGTACGCGGCCTGTAATCGTTTATTATACCAGGCCCAGCTCGTAACGCACGCTTCCCCTCGAAAATGCCCATTACTGCGAGGCAGTCACATGTACAACCACACACAGCGGGTTGCAGCAGCCGATGCAGCCGTAGGTCATAACAGCCCATCATAAATGCTGGCGTCGCGCTGGCGTTTCGCACGGTTTCGCCGGTGGCTCGGCCATGGCGAAGCGGGAAGCGGGCTCACAATGATGAGTTTGGGCTAACGCAACTGCTCGCCACGATTCGAGCGATGTGACATTTTTCCGTTGTTGCTGCAGCGTATGTTGCCTCGCTGCCTCGCCGGTCCGGTCGGTCGGTTGCAGTGAAATTGCAGTTTTATCTAATTTTTGCATGGCCCGCACGATTGGCACGCAACCTGCTGCTCGGTTGCCTTCTTTGGATGAGCAGGTTTTGAGGTTAGGTTGGGTGGGTTGGATGCGTAAAAGGTGATGAGGAAATGTCAGTGCACGTTTAAAGAGTTACCTGCAGTGCGCATCATTTCGGAAACGTCTTACTTTCAGGCTATAAGTAAAGGTTTTTATTTATTACTATTATATCTCCTAAATAAAACTTCAAGTATCTTGCTTCCTCACTAATGATTTCTGCACATAGCGAGATCCCTATACGGTGCGCACCTCAACAGAAGCATTTCACCTTCGCATTATTTGCCATCGTTCAAAAAGCAGAGAATCCCTTACTCTAAATATTTGCAGGCACGCGCGCCCTCCACATTCCAAAGCGCACGTCGGCAACCAAAGTCGGTACGATAAAATCACTGATAATGATCCAAGCCGCCAGCTCGGCCAGCTCGACGCTCGGTTGGCATTTACCAAAGCCGGCACAAAGGTTTTGCCCCTGATTTCGTCACCCAGCAAATCGACGTTCTTCTGCCGCCGAGAGAGACTGCACGGCTGGCAGCCCATAGAAGGGTCCGCTGCCGTCTAAGATGCATCCGACCGTCCGACCGATTCTGTCTTTCTGGGCACGAGCCAAAGAAACAGCTGATTGCGCATTCGTGCGCGTGAATTTCAATGAAATTAAAATGGGGTTTGCTTGTGTCGTACCGTCGCAACAAAGTAGCAGAAGGCGAGTAGAACATTGTGGACTGTTGAAGTCAATCCCTTCGGAGCACGCACCCACCGGTGCTTTCATTTGTATGCGCTCGAGCTAATTGTCATCCAATTGATTGTTGGCGGGATGCGATTTTTTGTTGTCGTTCCATCCGTTCCTGCCTCTCTACCTGTATTTAGTTTTATTTATTACCCGGAAGGTTCGTGCTCCAGCCGACGACGTGACGTCTAATATGTCCTGCGTGTAATAAAACATGTCCGCGGTAGTGTTCGACCGAACATGACGGGCCGATCGGTTCGGACAGAATGACAAATCAGTGGCCCGTTTAGTGCACACGTTCGGTCACATTCTCTGCGTGCAATCATGGCAGTCACAATTAGGGCCGGCATTCGACATCGTCCAACTGTCAATATTGATTGGATTTTATGTACGCTAAAAATGTTGACGGCCCGTGTTTACAACACGCGAGCAAATCGAACGTTCGAGTTATGATGAAGTAGGGCCAATTTAGATACATATTTGATTTGACTTTGTAGCTTTATGAGGTTTTGGTTTTGCTGGGATGTATATGGTTTTGTATCAACTTTAATTTTGTTACTTATGATGTTCTAATCATGCCACCAGAGGAAATATTCTGCGTTTCATTGCTGTAACAGCTTAAAATGCATCTAATATTTTCAAATTGTGAAGGATTATTTTTGAAACATTAGAAGAAACGAGCATAAAAGAATGAGGTTAATAACTAGTTTTAGAAATAATTTGTCGAAATTGTATTTTAAAACTTTCATATCAAACTCTAGCATTCTAGCATTTGCGTGCTAATATCATTTCACACACTCATTTCATTTGTTGCTTTTTTGTTCATTTAATTTATTTCCCAAACCTGTGAGGTTTTGTCTCCTGTAAACCAGAACATAATGATATTAGAACAGATCCGAAACTTTGATTGTCCAACAGAACTTGAAATAATTTTACCCTCCCGTAACGAAAACGAACCAATAAAATGCGTTAAAAAGCACGCTAATAGACTGCCTGCCTTGTTTGTACTAATAATGCCGCCGCAATGAAGCAATTTCATCCACCTCCATTACAACGGCAATTACATTACGCATCCCTGAACAAAATCGCGCCCGGCTCATATTAACATTTCAAAATGTATTACAAATCAGCGGCAACGCTCCGTTCCAATTTACCTTCCCATTCAGTGCGCGGCGCTTCAATTTGAATGTCATTAAGGCGTCCCGTGTGTAGTATCTTATCATGTCCATGTGCGCCGGCGGCCATCGGTTAGCTGGCCTGGTCCCAAACACACCGTCAGTTCCCACTATTACATCGTGTCGGACCTTCCACCTCGGGGGCAAGAACCGGCACTCCCCCCCAAAAAAAAAAGGAAAATTGGAATACAAATATTTTATGCCCAAATGGAGCCATGGATTTTGTGGGAATGGAAACGAAAAAATCCAGCAAACGCTAGCGCCGGATCTCAGTTCGGCGAGGAACAATGTTTTCCAGTGACCGGCTGCCCACCACAATCGATATTGCATAATTTCATAATCTAACCTCCCCAAGGCTCCCGTTCCTGGACTTGCCCGGTCGGGTCCTTTCGGAGAACGCGTGTATCGCCCGTCGGACGTCGGTCGTGTGGAAATGCGTCAAAACGAATCAAAGTTTTCCACCAACGTCCGAGGCGAACGAAACCCGGGCAGGGAGCGTGATGTTTGAAATTAGTTTTCCGTTTCATTCGTTTCGAGGGACAAACGGCGGACGCGGACTGCGCAGGAAAGGTAAAAACGGATTACGCGGCATTTGCATACGAAAGCGCTAAACCGCAATGGTTTGGGTGAGGAAATGAGGCGGAGAATGAGGCGTCGAAGACTTCCCGGGAAGTTCCTAGCCACACACTGCCGAGAGTCAGTGGTTTAGTAGTTTGTCAACGCTCCGGGGAGGTAGCTAAATATGAACGGACCAGCGGGAAGTCCGGATATGTCCGGAGGAGGTGAAAACGGTTTTAATAGCTTCTATCGATTCTAATTCTTACGTAACGACGACGACGACGACGATGGCTGATGACGATGTCGTTGCAACTGGCTCCAAGGCCACCCGGGCAGGTATCAAACACGCACGCACGTGTGTTGTCCACCTCCTGGGAGGAATCGATTTTTTTTCGCACATAAAATCGACCAGCAATAATTGGCGGATCGGCTAGCAAAATATGTCATCCGAAGTTCCGATACCTGTCGCCCTCGTGGGCCGATCCGAAAGTACCGGCAGTAAACGTCCGGCGCACACCGGACTTCATACACCATACACCGTCGGAGCTGACGTGCGGGATTAGGAACGTGATACCCGTACCTTTATGATTGCCCATAGCCGGTCGAAGATGGCGATAGATAAAGTCGGTCGTGACAAAACCCGACCAACGGGCCCGGATAACGCATAATCAATGCCTGTTTATCGATGCTTACTGGAGCGCAGCGTACCAAACACAACTGACATGCGGGATAATACGTATTACCTTTATTTATTGATATTAGGTTGTTCGGTTGTCCGTGTGTTTGTGTTTTGTTACTAATCAATCCAGGCAGCTGGTTCATGTTATATCACTCTCGAGCTGGTTTAGCTAATAATATTCAGTTGCAATGTTATTGTGATATTGTAATAATGTAAGCCAATCAACACAACCACACCTGAGGGAGATTTGCTTTTTTAATACGCACAATAAACAATCCGTTAACTATACCGCATTCAAATAGGTCGCTTACTGCTTTGAACAAGTGTGTATTTTTCAGGCTTCCGGCAGAATATCTCGTGCGAAACACGATTGAATTACACCAAAACTGAATTGCAATTTTTTTCAGTAATTCTGTTCACTTTTAGCTTAAAATCTTTACAAAAATATATGCAATATTACGAAAAAAAAATCTCTTCGCCTGTTTTTATGTTATATTTTGTTGGCTGTTAACACATTTGGTGTTAAAGATCTTTTTGTTGCTCTACATTGTGCTATCATAACAATTATGACACATGTTTCGATTTCTTTTTTAGTCGTTTTTCCTAAAACTATGCTTCTTGCCGTTTTTGTGCTATGTTTATTATTTCCTGTATTATAATATACATAAAATATAACTATATATTTGATATTATTTCAATGTCTTTCAAAATCATTTATTACACCTAATTAACCTCTTAATGAACCACCGAACAACTGCTCGTAATTTAGAGGTAGTATTTTCCTCCCGGAGCATAATGAGAAAGACGAAGTATTTTTTTAGAAATTTTAAAGATCTTCCAAAAATAAAGGAATTAAATCATCAAAGTTTACACTATCGCTCGTGTACCGTACGGTAAATTAACTTCTCCGTAAAGGCAAGATTCAAAACATTCCCCACGCGAGTTCCGGTCGTTAAAACAAAGAGAAAAATAGTTCCCAAAATCCCCCAGCAAGACGGAAGATCATCCGCTCCGGAAAAGTAATGCAGTTTGTCATCGCGTGCGGGCATGGATTTTCGCGCTGCCACCGCTTGCTGCAGCGGCACGTCGTGCATATGCTGCGGCAGTCGGTGTGATTTATTTTCGCAATATTCGCCCGCCACGTTACAGCGCGAGGCCCCATTCTGCGCGCCTTGAGCCGGATCGGCGAGCCTTCGGTGGTGGACTTGACATTTTTACCAACCCGGGAAAGGTTCCGTCGATGGTGCGAAGAACGTAAGTGAAAGGAAAAGCGGGAAAAATCGAACGGTGCATCGTGCGAACGACCGTGCCATATTTCAACGCCTCTCTCGCCCTGCCCATCCTCCCCACCGCCACAAGCTTCGCGTGCACGGAATTTTGCATGCATTCAATAAATTTAACAAACGCAGCGTTCCGCTCGCCGGTGGCAGCGGGTTCTCGCTTGCCAAAAAGGGGGGTTTTCGCAGCATGTACCGGGCCACGGTGATCAGATCCGATGCAGATATCCGCGTGTGGCGCATCAGGACTTTGACTGCAACCGACCTGATAATGGCGGGGCGCGTTTACATCTGCCACTTGAGACGCGGAACCGATCGGGGCCGGAGATTGCTGACGCAAAACAAACGCAAACACGCGGAAAACGTCCGACGGCAGTGACGCTGACCGGAGGGTGCCAACATTCGGACCACCACCACCACGTCAGTGTTACTGGTGTGTGAAGAAAATTCGGGTTAGCGGGTGAGGTGTCAAGAGAACTCGGAACGGAAGCAGGCCGAGGTGACTGCCGCTGCTGTTCTGGGGCGAGCTTCGACGAAGGGCAACATTCCCTACACGAGTGGGGAAGAGAGCGGGAGGAGCTGGAAAAGCGTTCAGCAAACGTTTTCCCCGTCAAAGGCAAACGGTGGTGGAAAAGGTCACTTTCAGTACCGAAACGTTCGAACGAGAACGAACCAGAACGGGAAGGTGTTCCAGCCACCCATTTCCCATCGGAAAACCGTCTGCCTGGGGTGTGGAAATGCGGCGCAAAAGTGCTTCGTTCCACCTTCACACAATTTCCATATCACGTGGTGATTTAGAGACGAACAATACCCCGCAAACCCCGGTGTCTAACACGGGTGAGCAGTGACCGGTTGCTTTGGCAAATACAATTACGTGTCATTCATATTATAATCTACTCCATTTTTTTTTTTTTCGTTATTTGACGTTGGCACCCACCGCTAGAATCGGACAAAGCAGCAATTGCAGTGAAATATGAAAATGGCATTTTTCGACCTTCCCATTTTTGGTACGGTCGGGCAGGGAAAAGAAGAAGGGGGAGGGGGAGGAGGGAGGGGGTGCGGTACACAATGCGCGTGAAATATGAATTTGAATGAATGGCTCATTTTCCGCCAACGCGCCGACCGAGGGAGCGCAGGGTTGGCATTTTCGCGGTGGAAGCATTTATGAATTCATTTTACAGGTGTGCCATTTTTTTCCCTCCCCCGAGTGGCTGTGTGATCAAAAATGTGAGTTTTTTTTTTCCCGTTGTATTGCTGTGCATGCTAGATTTGGAGAGTGTAATTACCGAAGAGTGCTTCAGTTCTTGCTAGAAATTCAATTGTAGTAACCGCTTTCATAGACACGGTCACGAATGAAACAAAATGGCACACGATTCGCATGACAAAAATGGTCAAAATGGACGATTTTTGTGCAGATGTGCAGAAAGATCGTGCTTTCGAATATGAGAAAAAGTTACTAGAAATACGTCAACAATCAAATGAAGATGAAGATAACGTAACCAAGGAGGAAAAAATGTGTTCGAATGTGCAACAAAAACTGCTTTGACGTTAGCAATGTCCGTGTCAGTGACACTGTCTATTGAATAAAAAATAGAGCTATAAAAAATGACATCATTTTGGCGAAAATATTTGCCCGCTTGAAGACAAAGTTCATGATGGGTGATAGCTGGTAGGATATGCGGAATGAAACAGCTGAATGTAAGTTTTTTTTACCCATAATTGCTTCAATGATAAATGTGTTTATTGTGAATATTTCTACTAAATAAAGCTTTAAGTATAACTAAAATTTTAATGTTAGTGATACAGCAAAAGTTTAACAATGCCGTTTTTGCGTGAATATGATCAAAAAAAGAGTAGTTTTATATGTAACAAAAAAAAAATCTCAATTTTATTGAGCTTGAATGCTTGAAATTTGCTGCTTATTTTCATCCACTTGTCGAAAAGCGAAACGTACAAAGAATTTATATACCAAACAATGTCTGCACAACACAAAAACGCATAAAATTTAACTTATTTTTCCCCCTAGCTATTCCACCCACTTTCGTCCAATTATGTAATATGAAATAATTGCATCGTTCCCCCGAGCACTGTCAACATTGGCAACATGTCCGATAGAAAATTTGTTTCCAACACCTCGGTTTCCCGGATTATGTTGTGCGTCTGGTTTTCGATTCGCTATCGATTGTTACTTTGTTATTAACCGAAATCGAGCAGTCTCTGTTGCACCCACAACAAAGAGTAAAAAAAAACCCAAACAAACACACGCAATCTGAGAAGGAAACGGTAGAAAATCAGAAATCTAATCGCCAACCAATCGAAACCGCATTCTGCCAGCGACACAGAACGCACCTGCATCAATTGCTGTCTGGTGCAACCGGCGGCAAAACAGTGCAAACGAACTCTCGCCCCGGCAGAAAACCGCAGCAGCACCCTCGTCCAACCTGCCTCCAAAAACCGGTGCAACCCAATCAGCCCAATCGACTTCAGCACCCAAGAGGGAAACCGACATTCACCGCAAATGCAGCCCACCACGATCGATGCGGTGCAACAAACCGGTCGGTACTGAAGTTCCCATAATGGCGGAGGAGGACAGGAGAGCCTTTGGTTGGTTTTTTTAGTGTCATTGCCAGAGAGGTCCTGCCAGAAACGAAGGGTCGTGGGTTTTTGCCAATGGGCAGCCAAGGGCGGGTGAAGGCGCTAGGCGCTAGGAGCAGCTGGAAGTAAAACTGGGCGCACTCACACAGACACGGCCATCCAAGCCCGGGAGAACCTGTTTCACCTTGCCGCACGCGAGACCGCTCAAAGTCAAAGAACAAATCAAATTCTCCCCCAACCGGTTCTGGCCCTCCCGACGCGGGCCCGAAGCCAAGAACGCAGAACCTGAGAGGCACCCGCTGGAGCACATTTGGAACGGCGAAAATCAAAAAAACCTTTCAACGGTTCGGTTCGGTGGATCTCGGCGGTAATTGATTTCCTCACGCCGGGCTCCGAAGTAGCATGGGAGAAGCGTGCGGCTTTGTTTCTCGACGCGACGCGATGACTCGGCAAGTTGCGATGTTCCAGCGCTGCTGCTGGGAGCTCCGCGATCGGTCACACGGGTCACCCGGAAAGTGAAGGGGGCCGAAGTGTGTTGCAGAAGAATTTGACATTGACTGAAGAAGCAGCTGGCACTGCGCGATGGTAATTCGAAGCTTCACGATAAGTGTTAGATAACGCGATCAAACTTCCGTACGACGTTCCGTGGACTCCTCAACTGACTCATCCTGAGAACTAGAACCGCTCAACAAGTCCCCGCGTGTCCTTACATAAGACGTCTCCAAACTTTGCCCGGACCTTATGGGTTTATGGCGAAGAACTTCAGGGACAGGTTGACTGCTCAATCATCCATCTTTAGTCGTCCATCTGTGATGCGGGGTCCAATCACTTCAATCACGTACATCAAACATCTTCACGTCATAACTGACAGCTTCTCGGGGGAGCTACTGCGAAGCGATTTAGGTCTAGGAAATATGGCCGAAGTTGGGTCGGGTTTTGCCTGCCGAAATTGCTCGAGTCCTATAGGTCGTTGGCTGCATCGGCTAAACTCGCCGAACCGAGCCCTACAACACACACACACACACCCAGCTGGCTCTTCTTTATGCACACTGCTTGGGAGTTGGATGTGTTTGGAGATATTATTAAAAATTTATGAAACATTCCACCGGCACCGGAAACGATGGGGAAAGATAAGGAAGAGAGGAAACAGTGCACATGCTCCGTGTGTGGGAGTGTGCATTGGCATACCAACTTTTTCGCTTCACCCAGCTGTGATCCTACGCTTTCCATCTCAATCTTGGACGTGCCCGTGGAAGTTTGTGCTCGGGGGAGACTTTATTCTTTGTCCTCCACTGCAGTTATCACTGGCTGAGGGACAGGGAAAGGAAAAAAATGAAAAAAAAAACATGATGCCGATCTATACCGGCACACAGCTCCACTAAACAAGGATTGAACCGACACCCAAAGGCGGCGGATATGCCAGGGCCCACCTTCCCTTCTGTCGTCTTCTTGGCGACAGGATGTTCTATGCGCTAGAAGCGACAGAACACTTGCTACAACTGCATCCCGCGGCGCTCGATAGTGTTTGCTATTCACGTTTCCCTCCCTATTTTTTATCCCTCGTTAGCCGGTTTACTTTCCACTGCTAGTGATAACGCTTTCGTTCGCTAGAGGCTAGGGAGTGCTGATGGCATATACATACATACTTCAAAGTTTCCTGTTACCATACGGTGGCTACATCATCGGGATCATCCGCTTCCATCCGATGTCTCATTCAGGGGTGTGTGCTTTTTTTCATTTTCTCATTGCACTGTTTCATTTGCGAGAAACGATCGGTTTGCCAGTGAAACCGGTCGCTGGTACACTGGGATCGCTTCAAATATTTACAGTACCACCAGGGTGGTTGATTGATGATGAATTTGGGTGGTAAATAAAACTACTTCCAACGCTCGAGGCACTCGGCCCGCCCGAACGGTAGCCAGCATTTATTGAATTGCCACCGAGCGCGAGTGGCTTAAGGTGAATGAGTACTCGGTTCGAGATGAATGGAAATTTCTTTTGATGTGCAAAACTAATAATCACATTAGATTGACGTAACGCAGTGAGCAAACCCATATGATATAAAGGTCCACACACATAACACCGAACTATGGAATCGAAATGGAGCAACGAATCGGTTTAAATGAATTTCATGCTTCTAGGATTTCATCGGCAGGATATAGTTGCGATGCGTAGTTAATAATTTTGTTGCAATTTCCCTTGGGTTTTAGTACAAAGTTTTAATGTCCAAATGCCTCACTTTCATGTCCTGTAAATATATGGCAATTAGATTGATCTTTATGACTTTGAAATTTACTTTGAAATGCGAATCGTTATAAATTTTCCATAATTTTCAATTTCTTAAATGCTATTTACAGCGAGTCAACTGTTAGTATCTTCTACTCTTACTTTGTTACGTGCTCGTTACTTGATTATTGGACTCTTAAGTTTTCAGTTGGCACTCGAAATCGCAAACCTGTACCGATATCAACATCGCACCAGCAACGCTCTTGGGATTAGCATTGATAAGCTCTCCATCGATGCGTGTCCCAACTAAAAGGGTCACATTAGCTACGGCTCAACGATGCAGTATGTACCTCCAGTGAAGATCTGCATTATATCATAATACCCTGCGCCTGGTCGCAGCCCATCAACACGCCAATCAACGGGCCGGGCCCGGAAAAGCTAGCCCCAAAAACCGGCCTGCCCTCGTGCCCTCATTCCATACGAACCCAACGGTGTGACCCTGAGCGGGCCCAAGCGCGGGTCAGGAAGGTATAGTTCTCGCGCCGCCAACGGGCGTCCGGACGTAGAAGGGCTAATTTATCGACATTGTTTCGACGCGGCAGTTGGGGCGAGTTTTGCCGCAGCGGCACCCGCAGGTTGGCGGGTTATATAACAGAAACTGCAGTCTCGCGTGTTGGCACCCTTGGCACGAGGCAGGTGGAAGCATCTTGAGATTGCACCGTCGAGTCTTTGTCGGCCGGTGTGCGATGGTGAACGGATTTGCGTACGACCGTAGACAATGGCCGCTGCATCAGGTGCATCCACGTTGGTGGGAGGGTGCGACAGAGCGAGCGAATGATGATTAGGTGGGTTGACCACAATACAGGTTTTGTTTCTGTTTTTGTCTTCCACCGGTTCCCAGTGAGTCCCAAGGGTAGGGCGGAGAGGCGCGGAACGTTACCGAGGCGGGTGGGAGCGACCACCGTGGAAAGAATCTCGCGTGTCCAGCGATTAGGCCGCGAGCGAAGGTGTCGTTTATCGTCGAGTGTCGAGTGTCGTGCGTCGAGAACAAAGGAAGTAATTAACTGCCCGGGCGCTGGTGGGTCGCACTGTCGTTGATTAATTAAGATGCTTGCTGGCAGATCGACAACGACGTGGCGTGGTGTGCGTGCGTGACAGACGGTGTGGGATAATGATCGATCGAAGAACCGAACACCTTGACCATCGGAATGAAACCAAAAGGCTCATCTTCGCAGGGCACGGGCAGAGAGGCAGGTCGACGGTAGGGGATTAGAATATCCACTCACTTCCTGCCAGGCTGAGATCATTCCCGAACCAGCTAGGCTGCATCGTTGCGTAACGACGCGGATCTAGCGATGTTCACCTTGAGCAAATCATGCGTACGGCATGTAAAACATGTTTTATTGGATTCACGCTCTAATTACATCGCGGTAGCTTTTTGTAATTTTGTTGCTTTTGAAAGACAACAAATGGTGCCTGCTGATGAGGCCAACCATTTTGATACAATTCGTTACATTGCATACAACAATTGTAATGACATAAATTACAAGATTTATAACGGCAAGAGATGTACAAGATGTCTGGAAGACTCTTGTAAAATAGTTTCATATAACCACGCATACGGATTTTTGAAGAGTAGTTCCTCATGAAACTACTAAATAAGAACTCTTCAAGATTGGTTGATTCGACACGATTCGAAACTCGTTTGTAACTTAAAGGAGTTATAAGTTATAAGTTATAAGTCGCCGCAGATACAAACTACTGAGCGGGTTAAAGATTGAAAATAGAGTGAGAAATATTGTCCAACATGAGGTAATCTAGCCATCTTAGACAAAAAATAGGAAAAACTATCAAAAAAAAATCTCAAAGAAAACTCTATTCATTCGCTCCAATCAACTCCTCGAAGGCCTGCGCTCTATTTCGGATCAGCTAAACAAAAAGACGATGTTATAATTCCATCAACAGCCATCGCTCGTTTGCGGGCAAGTGCGCGACATTACGCGATACTATTTACGAGCCCAGCTACATCCCCTCATCCTCATAAGTGATGCTATGCGAGCGCCGTACAAGCGCCATACACTATGAGAATTCGCTGCCACCACAGCTAAACGACATTGCGACACGGAGGAATCCGCGTCCTTGAGGTACACAAAACACAAAACCCCACAGCTGTGACTTCCCAAGCGGGGTAGGTGGAGGTGGCGAAGTGGGGTCGGGGTTTGTGTGTTGTTGGTCTCGAGCTCGGCTGCCAACGCTCGGTTCATTATCGAAAGTTTGCGTGCCCGGTTGGTAAAATCGTCGTTTCATATACCGAGCGCGCCGCCGCCGGTCATTACTATTCCGGGCAGGTTCGCGTGGTCGCATGCTGGCGCGTTGGTGGGATGGAAAGGTTGGAATTCGTTGCAAACCCGGTTCCCGATCGGAACCGTGATTTTCGTCGTGCCCAGCCTACGCTGACAGTATTTAGACGCTAATTATTGGGTTGTTTTAAGAGTTTTCGGCATTATTTTCCTTTGCAAACGGTAATTAATAAGCCATAAAAACGTACTTTGGCTATTTGTCAAAATCAATATAAAAAGTGTTTTGCAAACCTTTTTTCCCTGGATTCAACCCTGCCTCAAAACAACACCCCTCTCTCGGAAGCAGCTTTCGTGGTTGCTTTTAAGGACTCGCGCGGGTGGTTTCATCAACCCCAAAATCAAATTCGTTAGCTGTGTGTCGCCTTCATGTGTGGCGCGTTCACCTGATCGTTCGCCGTCACGAACGTCGCAAGGACGTGGCGCAATCGTGACCAGGGTGGCTGGCAAAGTCTCGCACGCAAGGATCATGCTAATATATAGCGACACCGTCCGGTGGGTGGGTGTGTTATATTTTTCTTGCGTTCTACCAACCACCACGATGATCTCGAGGGCCGCTGGGAACAGCTTGCGATGAGGTTCTGTTTAATTACTTACCGTCAATATGCGGTCGTTTGTTTTACTGGGCAGGAGTTTTACTCGTTTGGTCATCAATCACTTGTAATAACATAAAAGGAAAGGAATGGAATTAATTTCTATTCGTGTGTTTCTATTCGTGGTGCATGAAATATCACAAAACTATTTTCCGTAATTTTTGGGTCACTAAAAGAGCTATTTTTAAGGCAACGGAGGGAAGCAAACGAGTTCATTAGACCTGTTGGAAATAGCGCATCATAACGCAACACGCTCGCCCACTCAATCAATTATGACTACCAGCATTCTAATAGTCTCATCCGCACTGTAAACATATCATTACCTTTAAACATTCTCCACCCACCAGGCAGGAAAAGGTGCCTGGTGCTGGTTTCCTTAAACCCATCCAACCAATCTCGGGACCCGCAACTTATAACAACTTCTAACGGCCGGTACGCTCGTCGAACCAAACAAAACTTTTAACAACTTTCAACCAAAACTATGCGTTCCGAGGGTTCGAGGAAGCCGCACAATTTCATTTTCCCGTTTGCGTTTCCATCTCGAAGGGCCATGCTTCCACCCCGCCCCGCCACAACAGGGCCAGTTTCGTAGGGATACGTGAAAATATTGTCGAAACAATTTCGGACCCTTTTCGAGTGAAACTTCCCCGGGAGACTGCTGCCTGCTTTGCTACCTTGCCCGGGTAGTTGGTAGCATAAATCTTCCGCCCGGTATGCTTTTGTTTGCTTTGCCATTTCCCATTCCCACTTTCCCAGCCCCTCGCTAGGGAGTGGATTCCATAGTTGTTAGTTTTGTCGATGCGGAGAAATTCAGTGCAACGTTCGATTAATTCCTAAGATTATCAAAAACCTCCACACACTGGATGCTCGCAGTGCTCGACGGTTTATGCGGTGCAAACATTTTCCTCCAAATGCTCCGGTTCTAAGGAATGTTTTCGGGCGAGATGAAATATGACACAACAGACGATTTATTCGCATGAAGCTGGAATAGATCACCGAAATCGGCACATATTTTCTCGCATTCAAAGAAATATATTTCATGGCGAATGAATAGAAAATGTCCCCCTGTTGTTTTGGGTAAAACATTTTGTGGGAAAAGTACTTTATAAGCATCTCGAGAAAGGTTTTGAAAACATCTCGACAATTTCACGACCGACTTTTCGATTGAATCGCATCACGCGTACCACCTTTCGTTTCAATTTAATTCTATATTGCACTCATCAAAGGAGGGACTAAATCGTTAAAGTAAGGGAATGTTCACATGCTCACCCCAAAAAATATTCCCTCCACAAAAGTGCTCTTTAAAGCGATCTTTTACGACTTCTTGCAGCTGAAATTTAATCCGAGCGTGGAAAAAAAATTACCCACACTCACACTAGCCCACATTCGGCAGGTCAATGCGGTACGGCCGCGCGAATTTAGTTTTACAGCCTTCGCTTTCGCCCCCTGTCGCACGGTGGGTTTTCGAGGAAAACAACCGCTCGAAAGGAAAACCACGCTTGATGGCATTTTTATGGCAATAGATTTATCGGCGCGGTTCGTTTAGCTTTAGCTAGGGCTTTAGCCTAGCGTCGGCTAGGCCTTCGGGTGGGGAGGCTGGCCAGGCGGGCAGGTCTGCAGCCAACGGGCAAAGCCAATAACCCACCGATAGAAATCTGCGCCCAAGGGCACCCGCGGGGGTGCGTATCTTTCGGCTGGCAGCGAAATTCTGGCTTCGATGGCACCTTTCACGCGACACGCGGCTAAGCTGCCGTTGGCAACTTTATTGCCAACTCCCGTGCAAATCGTTAACGGTTTTGTGGATTTTTCGCTCTTTCCTTGTTCGAAATGGTTCGCTCGGCATCCCCTCCGAACGGTTGTTTACCGGGAAAGGAAGAAAAACCTGCACCACGCACCGGGAAAGTGGTCATAAATTTTCGCCGGAAAACGCCACTCGCGTTTGAAGTCGTCCTCGTGCTTGTTGTGGTTGTTGTTGTTGCTGTCGTCGAACATAACCCCCTTGGCAACATCATTGCTACACCACAGATTGGTCGTGTTGTTAAACAATCGTCACCAGGCGCCGCTCAACTCGGTGCGGTGGAGTTTGTTTGGCCGAAACGAAGAAGTCCTACTTCTTCATTGTTGTTCCCTAAGGGCGCTTAGGGATGGAAGAAATATGGAGCTCGATTTGTTACGACGAGATGTTCCGCCAGATCCGAAACCAGGAGCTGCCGAGTGCGAAGTAATTTGGTGCGGTGGTAATTAAACGAAATCAGTCAACCCGGAACGGCACGGAAGGAAAAGAAATGAACAAGCTGTTACAAGACGAGCAGGAAATGGAAGTGATTTGTTCCGGCTTTTTCATACACTATTGCCGGTGTGCATTTATCGTTTACTTTGTGAAAATTTGTTCAACACGGATAAAACCGTTTAAGCTGCGCTAGAAAAGCCATGTGTGATGGTTTTGATGATTGAGGAGATGCATTTAAATCACAATAAAATGAAGAATACATTTCTCAACAATTGGAACAATATTAAATAATATAACGAATTAGTATAACAATAGCAAGATTTTCAAATGTCACGTTGACACCTGCTAAGACACCAAATCGAGCTCTTATTCACCCACCGAAATTCAGGTGTTTGAACCTTACAAATGTCATAATTTTCGTCCATTAGGAGCGTACTTACAAAGAAAATGCTAGACAAATATCGATATTTATTATTATGGTTTAATCAAAACGAACAAGTAGGTTCGTTTGTTGTTTATTTAATTTGAAAGAATCGTTTCGATCTTGTACTAGTCGCTCCATCTACTATACACATTTATAGAAAGATTTTTTTAATCTGCTCGCTGAAGTTTAAGATATTTTCGAATATTTTCTGGTATTTACCTAAGATAAAACAACCCTTTAACTGGATTGCAACGTCATATTTGCTCGAACAGAGTTCGTGATGTTGATTTAAATTACTGATTGAAAAACGTCTTATATGTTCGAAACGTTTTCGATGAAAGTATGTATACAAGCCCCATAACTCAAAGATACCTTCATTCAAATACAATAACGTAAAAGAATATTTGTAGAAACAGCGTAGAACGTATAATAATAATTATTATGAATAATTTAACCAACCATGGTGTGTAAATAAAAATCACCGAAAATGAATGAAACGGAGCTAAAAACCTATCGTATGGCATTCATTCGATTAGGTCATTGAATAACAATGAATAACAATGGTACTTTGAAGCGTTTTATTATACTTTCCCCTCCCCGTACGGTGTCGGTGTTCCCTCATGAGCGCTGCATCATGTTTTATTTATGTTGCTAAGAAAGAGAGAACAAAACCCATTACAAAGCAAACCCATACGTGCCCATGTGTGGTTGCATCTTGAACTGCCCTCCACCGGCAAGGGTCCAGCGGTGTCGTTACGCGCTTTACCTTCGAACGAAAATTCGCCATCAGCAAACATAATTATTCGACTCCTTGAACGGCACGGTCAGTCCCGCGTCCTCGGTGGACGCAGTAAATGCTTCCATTCACGTGCCGACATTGACATTGGTCAGCTGCCAGGGTCGATGGTGCTGCACTGGGCACTGGGTAATGGTCATCTCCGCTGGCGGAAAATGGTATAACAACGTTATCCAATTCACGTAACCCAGCGCCACGGCGCGACTGCCAACCGATGGCTGCAACCAGTGCGTCTCGTACTCCGAACCTGACCAGATTGGGCACTAATTGATTGCTAATTAAACAGGATGAAATCACAGTTTGTGTGCACCACCAATTTCGATCGAACAAAGCTCACAACAACAAAAAAAAGTTGCCTTCTGCCACGAAGATCTGTGCGAGTGTTACGTTTGGTGCGTTTTCGGTCGCCGGCGGGTTCTGTTGTGACTTACGGTTTAAATTAGCCGCACGTTCTTCACCTGGTTTCCCTGGCCGAGCCTGTCGCGCGGCTGTCGCTTGCTTTTAATGTCAAGAATAAATAACAACCACTCGCGCGTTCGCGCGCGTGTTGTATTGCAACATTCCTAAAATGATGATTGCTTCAGAGGGTAAGCTAGGTTAAGGTTAGGCAGCACATCACCGGTGTGTGACAATATATGTTCGCTTGAGCCGTCGGTTCCCTTGGCCTTGGCGACCGGAGATGCGAGCTGATGCGAACAAAGGTGTGGGCAGTGGGCTTTGTAAGTACTATCAGCACAGGGTAAATTGGTCGCTAAACGCCGAATACATACTGGAAACGGTAAGGAGAATGCGAGTGAAGAAGTGCGTCGGTAATGATCTACAAATATGATGATATTACGTGATAAATTTCAGATACGGGTGACAAATGTACGATCCATATTAGGATATTTGTGCGAAGAGCGATTTTTTGGGTGATTTTCGTGAATATCACAGAAATTCTCTTCATAATTATGAAAACCCCAAAAGGCTTTCCAGACCCAAAAAAAGACTTATTTCAAGGCAAATTGAATAAAAAATCAGTATAATTAAATTTAGACAAATATTGAATAAACCAAAGAAAGTGCTAATATTTCTGAAAATGATTGAAATAAAAACAAACAAACACAAAAGCAAATAACAAAAATGTGTTAGCCATATATATAAAAAAAATCCTAATAAAATAGAAGTTTTGTTTAATAAACGAAAAAAGATAGAGACGAGAACTTGAATAATTGAAAAATATTCAAATAAAAAATATATAATAATCTTAATACTTAACTCATTCAGATCAAAGTGGAATTCAGCGAAATCGGCATCATTATTGCGGGGAAATGAACAAATTGTCCGCTGCATCGAAAACGACACTTTCGAAACATCCGATAGCGCCCCTAATGTGGCAATTAAACACGCTGTGCCGTGCACATTACACTCCGAAGTGTGACACACCGATGCTGTATCAAAATGTCGAAATAAGCCTTATTGCCCACCGAATCGTCTAATCAACACCACCGCCACCCCCCGCCCCCACTCCTCTCCATCCACGGATGGCACGGATCTTCCTAATGGTGCTTTGATATCTCATTTCGGGACCGTACACTTTACATTCGCGCCGGCAAGGCAAAGAGCGTTTCGTCGCACTCGAACACTTTACGCAACAATACCAGCGATGGAGCGATTATTTGGCTGCGGGAGGCGCGCCGTGATCGGGGATGGTGGATGTGCAGCCCGCAAAACATAATTACACTTTCAAGTCACACAGAAGTCACACTTGACCTGATTTGCTCGTGCTGCCGAACCGGAGCCAACCGAACCGAAAACACGACCAAATCAAGCAAACGACGACGTCCTCGCACACGTGCCGTGTTGCCGTGTGATGATGCCGGAGGATCTTATCTCCGATCCTGTTGCTCACGTTTGTGGTAACCCGTGCTACCGGTGGGGTCGTTCGCCTAGGCTGTCGGTTCCTTTGTGCGAGCGTTCTCGTTCCACTCGTGAGCCTCCAACACCTGAGCCATCGTTGCAATCGACCCGAGAAGCCGCTCGCTGCATCGCCACTTACTGGAGTGGAGCTATGGCAATCACCGCCTGTTTCGATGATGGTTTAGCAACGGAGCATGCCTGAGAGCCCGTACCCGAAAACTGATTGCAAATGATTGCATTTTGTCGTGTACGAATCGTTCCCAAACAAACGTATGATTCCGGATGGTATTGTAAGGGAGCTAGAGCCGAACGTGAGCAGGCTGGAGTTTGGTAATTTAGTGAACGGTTTCGTTGGTTTTACGACAATTAGAAATGTTTATCAAAATTGCACCTTTCGGATGTTGTCATTTTTTTACGGTATTACTTTACAGTGTATGTTGACAAACAAAGCAACAACGTCAAATGATTTCGAGCAGCGATAGAATCGAGCAGAAGAGAATTCGAGTGCAAGTGACAAGTAAACGGATACTGAGTTTGATACTTCCCCATCGTTTGGCACTTCTCTCCGTTCACAATATGGACAACAAACAGACCGGATGAGGCAATCGCACTGAGAATGTAACCTGCCAATTGAAAAAACACACATGTTTGGATTCACTTCATCTGGTGTCTCTCGCACCAGGCAGGCTGGTTAAACATAGCAGAACTATGCAACTGTTAGAAGTCACTGGCGGTGCGGCGTTCCATGCACTCGGTGCGCAATCCGAACGTACTTGAGATCAGCTTGTGGCCGCGGTCGAAACTGGTTGCCCTTGAAAATAAAACGCTACCGCCACCGTATCTGCCTTTGCCTTCGCCTCCCGCGGCGAGCCCTTTCCGTTCGCTTGCTGGACATCCGCTCATATGTTGACCTAGTCTGGTTCCTCACACATCGTACAGATCACGGGGGTGCGAATGGGGTCCGCTAAAGTAGAGCTCATGGTACTACTAAATGGGACCTGACGCTGACGGGAAGGTTTAGCGAGGCAATGCCAACTGGCGTCGCCTCCTCGGCTCCACAATAATCACCATTAGCAATTCGCATCCAGGTACGAAGTGTACACCTTTTATCGCGTTTGGACGATACTTTGATCTTTAAAGGAGCATGATTACAGCCGTTGTGAAGAAGCTCGTGATAATATTTCAATCACTTCTTGGTTCCATTTCTGCACCGTGCCACTCCTTGTACTCCAGAATGCAAATTGAAAACGAGACACTCGGTGGTGAGGCTCGCCGGACAAGTATCCACTTCCATCCAATAAAGAAAACATGGATCCTGAACCACTGTCGCTGCCAATAAATAACGCTTCACAATGGCAATTTCGCCGACCGGCAGTCGGTCCGGACTGGCATGGAAGCACTGAAAATTGGATTTAAAATCTCCCGAGACGCGCGCGCTCTAGATGGATTTCCGTTTTCGGGCTCACCGTTCGCGGGACTGAAATCCTCCAAGATGTATCTGCGACCACCGCCGGCCGTGCCTGCGGTTGCGGGATGCTAATGTATGACAAATTCATGAAGCAATTTGCAGATCTTCTCGACGTACTGCCGCTTTGTCTTGCGAACCGACCTGTCTTGGTCTTGTGCGCTGACGATGCTGGGAGGCGCGGGCGGTGGGAACTTCGCCATTGACATCCCGGAGGTGGTTTTGCAGACAGCATTTACAAGCCGGTTGTTACATGAGTCGATGGAAGGGGCACCATTTTTTTTTTTGTTACCGACGAGCTTCTGGAGCACTACTCTAGCCTCACAACTTCGGTACGGACTGCCGCAAATGAATTATTCACCGAAATGACTTTTCCAAACTGTCATCTCCATTCGGAACGAAATTTGAATCGATGTTGCAGTGGCGGGCTGCAACCGTGACGTGATACGGGGGTTAATTTCTTGCTGCAACTGCAGCAGCTAATCGATCGTGTCGCGGCTGAATGACAGCATCGAAATGAGTTTTCTACCACTGGGTTAAATTTCTAACCAACACATCATTCTCTCCACGCTGACTGGATGTGTGTGATGGGCTTGTAATGGTTTTAGTAGTGTGTGTATGTATGCTTTACACTCAAACACACACACATGCAGGAGAGTGTGTGCAGTGGACGCAATAGTGGCGTTGCCATATTAGTCATTTTTATGGTACCACCGGAAAACATTAACATAAATATGTATTACGATGTAATGGCGGTTTGGTGCTGTTGCGTCTGCCGTGGCATACGCGAAAGGACATTGGTGGCGCTGTGACACACGAATCATACGTGTGGCAACGCTCGGTTGAAACCATGGAAGCAACGTAGGGGCACACCGACACAGAATGTGTTTCCTTTTGCCGGAGACATATTGCTGGGTGAAATTTATAGACAAGTTTTCCGTGCATTTTCCACTGGTACAAGTGCCCGTGGCGGTGCATATGTCTTAAGTGTCGGTGGAGCACCGTGCAAGGCGGATGTTGCAACAGGGAACGAGCAGGAAAGATGGAAGAATATATGTGAGATCGAAAATATTCGCCATCGCTTTGATTTCTTTATGTATGCAAAGTTTTTATTTTATTTCTCTCAGTTTTTTTTTCGTCATACTGAGAAGAAACTCTACGAAGATCGTCTCAAATGTTTTGGGTTTAGTTTACATAACGAAAATTTTTGAAGAACTCTTCGGCAGCTTTATTTCTCCTTACTTTTTGTAAGAAATAGTTCAGGCAAATTTTATCATTCCAAAAATTAGCCCATTACATTAAAATTATTGTACCGAATTGTTGTTCATTTTTAATGGTATGTCGTCCAAAGTTGAAGTTCCGGACATCACTAGAAATCAGGAATTCAAACAAATTTGTTTTCTGCTTGAAAATGCTATCATGGAAGTCACTAAACATATTAATGCTAATAAAAAAAAATTAGCTTAGTGTGAGCCCTTTCTATAACACATGATCTCACAGATCAAAAACTCTTGCGTGCTGAATGTTATGTGAAATCCACGACAGTTGCTTAAGCAAATGACGATTGGGTAAAACTGACAGCGATTGTAATTAAAAAAGGAGATTGAATTACATTTCAAAACCCCATAAATCGACCAATCATTCATCGTAGCGTCCTCGGTAGCTAACTAACGCTCATCGTGGACATTATTTCAGAGGATGCCTCACGAACAAACGCCATAGCCGTTGCCGTAAAAGCGTATCGCGCCGTTTTCCAAGACCCGCTGACCTGCCGTCCGAACTCAGCGGCTCGATATGGTGCCCAACCTCCCTCCCCTGAAGGTACCATACTCGGCGCATGC
Source organism: Anopheles farauti (assembly GCA_000473445.2). NCBI lineage: Eukaryota > Metazoa > Arthropoda > Insecta > Diptera > Culicidae > Anopheles > Anopheles farauti. Next base: position 9,308,015 of record KI915045.1, read on the forward strand.
ACTGCAGCAGAGAGAACTCCCCAGAGGGCAGCACCGAGGGCGCGTTTGCCCGTGTGTGGGTCAGGGTCAGTTTGTTCTGAGCTTCGTCGAGAAACCGTCCGTCCAGGTGTAAAACCATTTGTCACCATCGTGGGATGAGGACGGACGGTTGTGAAAAGTGGCACCTCGTAAATTGAAGCCAACCCGAGCAGCTAAGACGATCTCTTAGAAGGGTGCGATCGGTCCCCCCCCCCCTCTCTCTCTCTCTCTCTCTCTCTCTCTCTCTCTCTCCCTTCGTGCGTAGGGTTGGCAAAATTGTTTGGTCTAGCACGGTGCGCTCGAGTTACGCAACATCGCCATTCCGCTGGATCCGTAGATGGACCTCACCGTAAACAATCTTCTTCGGCACGTACGTACGCGTCGGCCATTGCTCGGATTCGGTGAAGACGGCACGGACAAATGTGGCCATTGGTCGAAACGATATGCTGGCCTGGTTGTTGACCGGCTCGTTCGCTTTTCCTATCCTCGCCCGTGGAAATCCAAAGCTCCTTTCGCCCACGTATGGCATATCGCGAACGGTGCTGCCAGCGAGGAGAGGGGAATGCACCGCCGGATTCGGTTAATGGACTGCTTACGTTGCACTCACGGGCGCCCGAGCCGGGCGAGTAAATTATTCGATTGGAATTGATCGGTTTCCAACGGACGTTTTACTACTGTATGCGAGCTGGCAGGTTGGTTGCTTTTTAGTGGTTTTAGGCTTGGTAGCAAGTCTGTGATTACAACCATTGCATGATTGAGCTTGTAGGTAATGATTGATTCCCTACTGGTTAGATTTAATGAGTTAGTAATGGAGTCTAATAAAAGGCACGTTTTAAGTTTATTTAATTATTTACATGATAGTGAAATTGCTCTGTATCATTATTTTTAAATTAATGTATTGATATATTTAAGAATACGTTAATTATACAAAAAGGACTTAGTGAATTTTTATTCGAGCACACCAATGCAAAATTTTCTTCAAAGGAATTATCAAATTATTTAAATAAAAATTCAAAGAAATCACCTCATGTTTTCTTCAGCCACACGTGCTGGAAATCAATTTATCAATATTGATTCACCGGCAAACGCTTGTCTGCCCATGGCACGGGGATAAACCACTTGAAACGCAACTCGATCGAGTGCGTAATCTCGCCCCCGGTCGCAAAAGGATGTCTGAACTTTAGCAGAAAAGCTTATAAACATACGTATCCACCTCCCCCAGATACCCCAACGCGTCCCTGATCCTGGTTTTCCGTGGCTCCGAAGCTGGTAGACAGGTGGAAAAGCCGGTGGCCGGGGGCACATTAAATCGGAAAATGCCGCACCGCCACACAGGTAATATTTAGGAGCAAATATTGATTCGCGGAGGCGTGCCGATAAATGGGAAGGAAAAATGAAAATGAAAGTTCCGCGTGCAAGAGAATCCACCATTCTCTGCTGCTGCATATTTGATATTCATATCCCAACGTGGTAATCTCCGGTGAAGGTTGGAGTTAGAGGTTAGCAGACGCTTTGTCGCTTGTTATTACAATGCAAAAGACTTGACACTTAACTTTTAGGCTGGCTTTCATAGCTTTTTTCACTGAGAAATTAACAAAAGAAAAGAAAATTCCTTCTTTAAAGAGAAAATTTCGTTGTCCATACGCGTTGCCTACTTATCCAAAACACTTAAAAGTATCCAAATCGTTTAGCTTCTATTTTTATTTCAAAATTAAATTATGTGTCAACTACAAATATTCTCCAATATAATTAGTTTCCGAATCTGCCACTGTTCAACAAAAAAATCACGTGTAATATTTTAAAATTAGCTTTAAGAACCACTCCGCTTTAAGAGGGACTAAAGAAGCTCCCTTCTCACCGTCCCCGGGCTCGGCAATATGCTGCGGTAAGCGAAGCATGATTGATAATTTCTCATTATTAAATACTGCCCACAGTCAACAAGCCATCCATCACCCGAACGAGAACCTTTTCGCCGCCCTAGGATGGTAATGGTTTTGTCGTTAAATCGTTCCTTCGGCGCGCAAGATAACCCAAGCGAATGGAGAAGTTGGCGAGAACGGGAGAGAGAAAGAGAGCACGCAAAAAATCCCTTACCGCTAGGCTCACCTTTTTACAGCCAATTAATTTACAGGTAACAATAGACGCTCGGCGAAAAAGCGACACCCGGGAGCGGCCGGGGTTGGGTTTACCGCACACGCCGCGATGTGCGGGTGTTGTTCGAGGGGTCGGTGGGTGGGTGGGTTGGACCAAGGACCACCGGGACCGGGAACGCACAGGAAACTCGTAAACCCTTATCGTGGGGTAACAAATTTCACGACCCACTCGGGACCTTTTAGTGGTGGATTTTGCGGAAGAAGCTGAAGGGAGCGGGAGATTTGGGGTTTGTGTGTGTATGTGTTTTTTGGCGCGGGGGAAAACCTCTTGCTAACAAAAAAAAAAATGACAAGATATGTAAACAATTGTCGCGCGCCCGGCCGAAGGGGAATCTTTCATGTCAGCGATAATCTAGTGAACTGGCAAAGATGACGAGCTTTTCGGAACGAGCGAGCTTTTCGAGGCGGCTGAGTTGATTCGGTGCTGGTGCGCGGTGTGTGGGCGCTGTTGTTGACTTCAGAATGAGAAGAAATGATTGAATATAGATTGGGTGTCGACCCTTTCGGCGATTAGCTTTGGGCGACGGAACCCTTCGAAAGGGATCGAATTTTATTACTTTTTTGGGCCGCCGAGCCACTTCTGGATCGACCGGTTAGTGGTGGTGGGTCGCTTTGAGTGTTTGAGTGGGTGTGTGTGTGTGTATAATCAAATAGTCACCCCACGCGAAGGATAACAGTTGGCCAAAACGAGGCAGATCCTGACAGAATGCCGGGTTTTGGTCCTGTCACGCCACACTTATGGAGGTTTTCGTTTTTTTTTTCATTTTTTAATTTATTGTTAGAAGAAAAACGCACCTTTGGAGGCTTTATCCTTTCTTTATACGATGGGATATTTTATTGAAACAGGTCAACTTATTGTTTGACTATTTCATTTTAACGATAATCTTTGACATTGTGAGAATAAATAAAAAATTTTATAACAATATATTTAATGGAGCAGGAAAATTAAAACCCAAACAAATAAATAATCGCAGATGTTTTTATAAATGAATACAAACTGTAATTTATGCCTCACTTAGTCAATAAATGATTTTTTAAATCTTAAAATAAATGTTTAAATCGAAAAATTGCTCACAAGGACGCTTTTTTTTCTTAAAATGTCCCTGTTTTGGAAATAAATTCTTCCCATTATAAAACTTCATGTGCTGTAAGCATCTTGAAATAATCCCAAAACTAGAGTGCAAGCAAACGAAAGTCGTAACTAAAACAATCTATTTTAGCTATCGCTCACATTATGTTCCGCTTGAGCAAATTTTAAAGCAAACATAAAAATATGTTCCCTCTGGTGGAACGGTCGAACGGACAAAAAAGAACTATTAACCCAAACCATTGCACATCGCGAACACAGGTGCACAGCCCGAAAGCCCGATTTTACTACCAAATGATTTAATTTGCAACTCTACCGAAATAGTTCGGGTGGCGCCATAATTTGCATTTTAATTTCGCGTAACCCGTAAACGGGGCTGCGCGAAATTATGAAGCGTTTACCGCCATCATTGACGCCACGACACCCCGTTTTTGTGCCTGGGACTGTAATTTAGTGATTTCACAAAAGCAACGCGGCAAGCGCCGTTTATTGTTTTTTTTTTTTGGATTCTCTCCCCGGTATGAGGGTGTCAAAGAAATAAAAAATAGCAAAAAAAAATCGAACCCAAACGCACACGGACACGTGCCACCCGTGTTCCGCGCTGATCGAAAGGATTAATTCCACTTCGAACATTAATCACCACCACTCAGTAAATAAATCCATTCCGGTGTGAAAATCGATCGTAAATTCTTTGTCCCGAGCGCATGGCGCAAGCGAAATTCACAACCCTCCCCGTCGGTGACTCATTTGCGGGGAAGGCGCAGTGGAAATGGAATTGATTTTTCGATTTTCCACCAAATGGTTCCCCACAGGTCAATGAGTTTTACGACCGACCCACCTCCGTCACCTTCGGCAGCGGCGAACAACGGTCGATGGGGATAAAAATTAATGATCAGCCGGCTTTTATTGGCATGTTCTCGGTGTTGATGGGAGCCGCCCGCGTTAATGCTACCCGATGGGATCTTAATTCAAAACGAACGAATTTTCGGTGCGGCGTTTCGGTGAAGTAATAAAGTTTATAATCAGTGAAACAATCGTGCCAGTTGTCAACCTGCTGGAAAGGGGCGGGCTACAAAAATGTGTTCATTTTGTCATTGGAAGGACATTATCTGATCATTATCTGAAGCTTTGCGATCTACAAACAAGAAGGGAAATGAAAATATTTTCCTGGAAAAGTACACAATTTCGTACAAAAATTTAAAGCTTTCCCCTTATCGACTTGCCGCTTTCGAATAGCCTCTATTACGAAAACCTCAATCAACAAATGAATCCATCTCACCTTTTGGGCGGGAATGGAAACAAATAACCATGGACACTAAAATTTGCATACGAAATTGTGTACCCATAGTAGCGAGAGCTTCCGGTTTTACGAGCTCAAAAAATGCCACCGGAGTGGATGATGATGCAAAATAAACTTGCATTCGGGCTTTTTTTTTGCCTCGAACCGGCAAGCCGGTAAGGCACTGATTTCGGGCGCAATTCTTGACGAGTGTACACAGTTGGCATAAAGTCTAAATCGTTTATTGCGTAGAGCGACTCCCACACACACACACATACCGAGATTTTATGGGCAACTCTGACGTCGTGAGTTCGTCTTGCCAATGGTAGTCGGTTTTCAATAGTCGTCGTCTCGCGCAGAACGCCGTGAGCGGATGGGTTGGAATTTTTGTGCACAATATGAAAGGGAAGCGCATATTTGAATGCGCTGGATAAAGAATGCTGGACTGGGTAGCGTGGGCAACATAAAATCGAGCGATTCGTTCCATCGTAACTCTGCATCGGTGGAAGGTAGGTTTACGTTTTTTTTTTTACCCTGCTTAGTACCTTTGGATGGGTTTCAAAACGAGAAAGTTTCGTAAGCGCCTCCGTGCGATGAGCCGGCTAGCGATGATATAGTTAGGTTTACAACCGAGGGGACAATACATTTTGCTCCCGCACTAAATGGGTTGGAACGCGGCGGGTGGTCTCGTGTATGACGCCAGCTGCCGTCATGTTGGCTAGGGTAATTTATTGCTCGTTTTCCGACTTAGTAGATCGCAGTTTAAGCGTCGTCGAGATTCGTAGTGAATTTTGCAACATCGATACGATAAAATTTGTCATGACTCAAAAAATTAGAAAGAAACAAACAATATTCTTGACTAGTATCTAATCAAAGATTTCTCAATTGTTCTACGCTTCTCATGAAAATTAAATCGTTTTTTATTTTTGGCCAAACCTCAATTGAAAAGGCAATAGTAATACATAATTAATTTATAGCATTTTTTAAACTCAAAACTAAAATTCGATGTTTGAAATAATTAAAAGAATAATGATTTACTCAAATCAGTATCGTAAAAAAAGATTGTAACATATCAAAGTCTCCCTAAATATCAATTTTACCACCTAATTTTAATGTGTACATTTAACTCACAACAATGGACACTAAAACCGATCGAATATCGCACGCTGAAAGGGATTTAAAAGAGATTCGAAAGTGTCATAAAATATTAGAGCCTTTAATATTTTCACTCTTGTAATGCGAATCAAATCAAGAAGAGTTGTATAAAAAACCCTCAAAATCAATGTATTAATTTTATGAAGCAAAAAAAAAGATCGAGATTATAGAATTGAATATGTTTACATTAACACAAAAGATAACCTCAAAATGAGGCACTGATGATGCGTTAAAGAACAAAGCAAATCGAATGAAGCGTCACAGCAAGTTGAGTCACATTTATTTCTAAATGCTCCCTAGCACGGGAGAATAAAAAAACCCTGCTACGAGCGATTACGTCTAACCCGATTCGTTCCACCGTACTCTCTAGAACCTTGCCACAGTTTACGTGACGCGATAATCATAAAGTCCCTTTCGGTGGGTTTGCAGCTCCAGCCGATAATCGTGCAGGGCAAAGCATCATTTGCTAATTCAAAAATCGTGCGAATCGGTCCCTGGGAGTGGCTGAAATGGGGATATTTTCGATTGAACGCAACAAACACCCATACACACATCGCCATAGCGTCTTTCTGTTTGACCTTCGGGTGCGTTTAGCACACAGTCTCAAGCACGCGACGAGTGTGTATTTTTAGAACCATCTCATCCTAACCCCGGCTATGCGACGCGAGTTAATCGGCATCGTTTGAAAGCTTTGCCATTTTTTTTCGCCTTGTTCCCCAACATCTTGGCTCGAAACGAGTGATGTTCGAAAAACATGCTTCAAAAAAGCGCGCCTACCAAACGTTGCCGGCGCAAACATGCGATGGGATTCCGTCGGCTGAAGTGTGTACAAGCCATCCCCGTGCATTGCGCTTGCACACACGAATTTAATAAATACAAACGCTGTCTAACGAACCGTCAAACCCGTTTCCTTCCGCATGCGGCCATTCACCGTGCGGTAGGGTGGGGCGGCATTGTTGACGCGTGCTCTCGGTGGGGTGGTGGTGGTTTGCGATGTATAATGATATTAAAAGAGATAATAGTGTGTCACACACAAACACCCACCCACCCAGCCCACTTCTCCCATGGGGCTTATTTAAAATCCATGCGTGCTAAAACACCCATCGCGTGGTAGGCGCACGGTCCCAAACATATGCGCGATTATTTTCCTTAATTTACAAGTTCACTGCTAAACGCGTAATTACATAACTTTAATCGGTAGCCCCCCACCCGGGTGGGGGGAGGGGTGAGGGGGGTAAAACAATGCTGCCGGATTTGATGGTTGCATGATGGGGCGGACTATGTGGGGGTTGGGTGGGTGGGAGATTACCGCCGTGTTGCCCACCAATTTATGATTCCCATCGCTGCTGGTGGCATCGAAGGGCTCGAAATGAAATGAAAACAACGAAAAAAAAAAAAAACTACAAAACAAGCATTTTACTCGCACCTCGGTTTGGGATGGGCAAACGGGAGGCAAAGGGGTCCGGGGGAATAAACGCTAGTGGAAAGCATATCCGGTGGTGCATTCACCTGCCACCCTGTGGGCGGTGAACAGTCGTCCGTCGTCCTGGTCCTGGCCGTGGCGAGGAGCAGCAGCAGAAGCAGCAGCAGTCAATTCGCGCATGTAAACAAATGTAAGCTTCACACTCCATCACACCGGTCGTTACAGGGATTTTTAATTCGTGTACGCTTGTATGTGTTACGTGAATCCAGCCCGGGGGGGAGGGGCTGGCTGGAATTTGGCAGCGGACGAACAAAACTACGAACCACTCACGTGTGGCATTCTAGGGGCCCGTTAATTAAAGTCTATTGCTTTCGGTCCCTTTCCCCCCTTTGCCTGCCCGAGTTCCACCGCCGTCTCATAAACTACGCGCACGCATGCCACGCGGGCGGTTTTGTGTGGGAAATTGTGTTGGCATTCGTACACCAAAAGCACAAACGCTCCCTTAAGCGGCCACTGCGGCACCGGTGTGGTTATCATTCGCTTCCCGGCGGAATTACGAGGTTTGGAATGTATCGCTGCTTCATTCCGCAGTGAGTTAATGATGCGAACAGGCATGGCTTTATCCACGAGCGTCTGGGGAGAGTAAGGGAAAGGGTAGCAAAAAAAAACCAAAGAAACAAACGAAACAAACTCGAGCCTAACGAAATAAAAATATTAAACGAAACAATTTGTTCACGCTCGCTTCGGTGGAGTAATCGAACATGCCAGCACACGGCACGCCGACCGGACGAAGATTAACGGACTGGGAGTAGGGGTGGGGAGGGGGATTGGGAGAGGGATGATGGAAAAAACAGTGCACTCGATCGACCGCAAAATCGTACATGAAACGCACCGATTAACGAACCGTTTGTGTTTGCATGTAGCGAAATTTTTAAAAAATAATCGCTCCAAATTTTGTTTCCCCAAGCATTCCCCCGATGTCAATCACACAAAAAAGGAGACAAAAAAAGCTTCCCTTTCGCTGTGTTCGATGGTAACATTCAATTTTGGGCGTTGATTTATGCTCTCGCGTTGCAAACGCATAACGAACCGAAAAAAACCCCTACCCATTCGGACATAACTCAAATCATCGCTTCCGATGGGTTCGGGCCGCGGATTTGTTGATCCCGGAATGCACACGGCAAAAAGGCTAATCCAAATCTCGCCGTTCGGTGAAACACATGGAACGCCCCAAACGTCAACGTCAACGTGACATTTATCGCACTCAGTGTTCGAACGGAGCGGAAAAATACGTTGTAAAAACTGTGATGCAAGTGGTCGCCGAACTTACCCGCTCGGTTGGTCGCACTGATGGTCTAATTGATATCTGGCACTTTTTATAACCGATGGCGGCTTTTTTATTACTTCACATCAGCATCTGCAAAATAAAGACAAACAAAAATGAGAATGTTGCAGGGTTGGTTTCATCAATTTATGGTATCACACCCGCTGTGATGAACGACGTGTGACAGTCGCAGTAGAACAAACGATAAACAAATAGAACCGCTCAAAGAACATGTTGAAAGGGACGATATTTTGTGAGTTTCTTTTTTGGTTCGAGCTTAACTTAACGCTTTATGTTTGTTGTTAGTTTTTTGTTACCAACTATCATCGATAATGCGTGTACGGATTTTGGATAAAAATATGGCTTAACAACACCCAGCACGCTTTGTGACCGAACGCAGTGATTTATCTGCATCAAGTGTGCGCGTATAAAAAGAAATATTTTAATCGAACCTTTTCAAACATTTTCAGGAGGAATAAAGTTAAATCGATAGGGTATAGTTTTTTTTATGCAATATGTAACGCTTGAAAACATGTAACGTCATGACTGATTGCTAAGTGATAGGTGAAATGTCAGATCAAAATTACAGAAAAACCCGATAGATGACGCTATTGTACACGCTTACTCAGTTTGAGAAGCTATAACTCCTGTTTCAATTCTCCGATTCATGATTTTATTTGTATTGACGCGTCTATTGTAGATGGCATTTCGAAAAGTGTTTTTTTTATAAAACCAATAATAAATAAAACTGTCATACACCACCATTCCAAACGACGGCATAATCAATTCACCGAAGGAGAAATGGCTAGTAATTTAAAACTTAATTCCAAATCGTTACGATTACAATTTTCATTTAAGTGCACCGAATAGAGCCAGCATTCGTAATTGAATCATACCGATTACTTGGTGACAACTGCAGAATGTGTGTATTGACTGCTGAAGGATGTGCCGAACCGGATCCGCAACCAACGCAACCGGCGTTCGTACATTACCCCAGGTCAGGAGACGATAACTAACGGCTAAATTGTAGCAATTAATTATGCATTCCGGCATCTTCTTCGCCGTGCACGAGAAGGAGCCATGCGACTCCAGTCGCCTTTAAGGCGAAACCATCATCACGATAAGCTGCCCCGGAGGGTTCGCCCTCGCCAGAAAACTCCCCGGGTCGAGCGATGCAGCTGAAAGCGAAACCATTAGCGCTAGAGTTTGCATATTTATACTCTTAAAACTACTCATTTTACCGACTGCCCCTGCCCCAGGGCCAGGGCCAGGGCCGCCGCTTGGGTTTTGGTCGAGATTCACCCACACGGAGGAGCGTGTAAAACAAGTCAAACCAGTCCCCGGTCGGGTGCAGAGAACGATAATCCTTGCTAGTTGATTATGACCTCCCGCTCTCTTTCGTTCCTCCCCATTCACAGGCCGATACGCTTTTCGCCTCATTCGCCGACACAAATCCAATCTATAAAGGGCATGGGACCGTCCTGCAGCCATCCATTGCCTTTGCCAACTTCCCGAAAGGAGTTAGCAAGTCAGCGACTGCAGCGCAAACAACGCCAGCGAACTTTACAGGACCCACAGACGCATGCGGGGCGAACGAGCGTGTGGACAAGGATGCACACCGAGGCGGCTCGATCCCGGTCTAGGCACTGACTGACTGGTTCCTTTGCGCTTGAACAGATTTAAGTGCACTCGTGTGCATCGTTTGGATAACGCTCATGCCAGCAGGACGAGCACAGACGAAGGGAGCGACAAAAAAAGTGTATTAAAATCCAACACACAATGCGCGGACGAAAAAGCATACTTCCATTTTCCGGGCAGCAGGACGCAAAGCTGCTACGTAGAGGGACTTTTTGTGTGCGTTTTTTTTTTTGGTTTTTGCTGCTACGAAATTAGCTCACCGAACGCGATCGCAGTACGTTTGGGGACGATGGGCTCCCGGTTCCTCGAATATCCCGAAGTGGCGCGAAGACTTCAGAACCCACCGGCGGCCATCGTGAAAAGTACCCTCGAGACGAAAAGACAGAGAGAGAGAGAGATCGAGTAGGGTTGACAGGGCGGTTGAATGCCGTAAGCGATTGTCTGGATGCTAATTTAATTAAAATGCTCCGGGTTGATGAAAATGAAACAAACCGAACGGCACCGGACTCTGGCCCCTTTCGGACACTCTCGGCCCATCCCACCATCCACCGGACGTGAAACCGTCTTTAAGAGGTGCTCCAATATCTCCCGAACCAAAGCCGGAACCTGACACCCCGGGACGGCCGGGGTTCCGGGCAATGTAACGCGAGTGTGAAAATAGCCACCGGGAACACGCCTTATTGTTTTTTGCTACCGGCCCCGAACGAGCCACCGAAACAAGGTCAAAGGTTAATTGGTTTCCAGTGGATCCTAGCGGCGCGCAAAAACGATACGACACCCGGTCGGCCGCGGCGCCCGTAACACTTCGTCTTTTGAAGCTTTATGTGGATTTTCGTTTTGTTCTTTATTTTCACTTTGTTTCATTAAATAAAATGCTCACTCGATTCACTGCTCTCATTTTTTTTGCTGTTGTTGCACCGCTTCACCTTCTTTTGATCCGCGGTGCCTCACGAAACAAAAAGACCGGCCGCAGATAAATGTTTCGGGCCACTTTTCCGGCGGCTCACGGAACAAATGGAGACCCGTTCCACCACGTGACACTTTTTGCCGTGATTTATTTTCCGTGCTCCTCGGTTTGGGGGGAAAAAAACTCTCCGTTAGTCAAGTTTTTGCCGTCGGTGTCATACGCCACCGCGTTTGTTGGTTCGGTTGAGCCGTTGCGATGGCATAACCCTTACCGGGTGTTATGATCGCCGCCGGTCAAGTGTAACGCGTACTGGGCAAGAAGTTTCGAGTTAGATTTCAATTTTGTGATGCGAAAGGGTGGCGAAGAACAAAAGAAGCAGCTTTGGAAACAATGCTGTCGAGATGATGATTATAGGGCGGGATATGAATTTTTCATTATTTTTCATGCATCCAGTGAATTTCAGGAAGAATTTGTACCGTGAAATTCTGAAAACCTATCAGTTTTTTATCTGAAGATATATGCTATTTTTCATTAAACGCCAAAATTCTGAAGATATATGATAAATATTTTCATTAAACGCCAAATTTCATTTCAACTTAAATTCGAAAAATAATTGATATAGAGATACTTTTTAGAAACGCTGTTTATGAAAGCGTACTCGAATTTCACATACTTTTCGAAATGCTCGACTGCTCGAAACTCGAATACTCGAATTCGAATGTTCTACTGAACTGTTTTCTTTTGCAAATAAACCCAATCTCTGTTTGAATTGTGATACCGTTACTGACTAGTTTATGAAAGTTATAGAGAGGCTTTTTGTATGTTTTTTGCAAAACATGGGATCTTTTTCACACTGGTTACATAGGTTGTTATGTTCCAAAAGAATACTGATAGAACTTGGTGTTAAAACACCTCCTACAAATTATGGCAATATTTGTAACCGCAAACCCAGAAATGTCACAATCCCTCTAACACATGCGCTTCATGTTTAGGGGTGTTTTAATTTGCCTCGATGACCAGAACAGCAATCCCATAGAGCACCAGAAACTACAATGTGGTAGGAAAAGTTTGCGCACCTGTGCACCCGTACATATAGAGCAACTAGCTTTGAAATAGCTCACCTGAGCCCCACGTCCAAAATGCCGTATGCCCAATGGCGACCGCAACCAGACGTACCTTTGCCGAGTCCGCCTGCATCCATCCTCCCTCCGCCGTGCATTATGTATTTATGTAGATGGAAATTATATTCGGAACTTTAGGTCAGCACTAAATTAATTCGTTCCTCACGGTCCCAAGAACACGCACCTTTCCGGGGAAGCCCCTCAGTGCGCCAACACAAATGACTGGCACAAGAACTTACCAGCCCACCGGTCTGGTAGTCGCACGTGCCCGTTCTCCCAGCCTTTGGTAAGCTTCATCGTTTTGTGCTTCAAGCTTCATCGCACATCTCGTCCGCAGTCCATCACACGATCCAAAAAATACATTAGACCAAAATCCACCCCGGCACCCGGGCACCAGGCAACCCAACTGGGTATTGGGAGATGGTTGATTCATGTTCACTCTACCGTGCCGTGCCTCACGGTACGTATGCGTAGAAGGAGTCTGCTCCCGGCAGAAGAAACAGAAGTAGCATTTCGAAGAGCGAAGAACAGAAATGGCCGGTGAGGAAGAAAATAAAAAAGGATATCGGCTAGTGCTCTGTGCTTTCCAGCCACCACACCACTTGACCATACAACCCATTGCGTGTGAGTGTGTGTCTGTCAACAACGGACGTTGGGTGGGAAAAAAAGGCGTTGTGAAAATCCTCCCCTTTCGACTGGCACGGAGGCGGGAAGCGAAAAATGCGAGGCAAACGGTAGATCGTTATCTATCATCATTTTCTTTGTTTCATTGAGTGGATTTCCAGCCGTAGGAGGGATCCAACTTCTGGACTCCGCAACTTCCGTAAGCGACACTTTCAGCCACCGGAACCGGCTACGCTCCATTTGTTGGTGGTGGTGGTCGTGCTGATCGTGACAAAGATGCCAGGACGCAAGAACTCTTCTTTGTCCGGCTTAGGAGGATGGAATGAAAAAAAAAACGAACTGCCGGACTTTCCTCGGATTGGGGAACCCAGTTGGGGGTACCTTCCAAGTTCTGCCCTTCTGCCGCATGCACGGGACAGGATAAAATGGAAATGTCAACCAAATAGAAGCTGCAAGATCCGTTGCATAATTTAATTTCTGTCTCTCTCTCTTTTTTCGCTGTTGCTTCCACCGTTCTCTAGCGCTCCAAAGGCCAAACGTGCCATCCCTCGGCACTTTAAAGGTAGGAAGTTATATTTTTTCACCATTTTTACCACGGTACGGCAGGATGATGGTGGTCATTTACCATCCACCGCGGCAGGGGTTTTAGCACCGTTGGGTTAAAATTTATTAAGGTAAAGAATCAAATCCAACCCAGAACTTCAGCGGAAGCTTCTAGTTGCACCGGGCCCCGGGAGGGGAAGTTATTACACGGTCAACAGCTGAAGGCTGAGTTTGATGGGCCTCTCCTTCCAGCCCACAAAGTACGCAGACCAGGTGAAGACAAAAAAAAAAATAAACCACTCACAAAACCGGAAAAGTACCGCCACAAAACCACAAATGCTCATTTCCACCCGGGGAAGTAAGTGGTGGTCGAGTCGAGTCCTGGAGGACTCTTCACCCGGTGGAGGGTCCATTCTTTTTCTGGAGTAGATTAAGGCTACCGGATTAAATTATGAACCAACTGCTTGATGACACGCCGCCACGTTCGCTGCATAATCAGTTTTGAGTCCAACCGGGGGACGGATTTTTTCATTACTATCTAATTACAATAAAATTTGAAGTTGGAAATGGTGCGGGTTCAGTTTCCATTCTCTGCTCGTGTCTCCTAGAATAGTAGAAATGAATAAGAGTACTTTGAAGGTACTTTGAAGTATATAATTGAAGAGCTATTCTAAAAGCGAACGATTCGGTCTCTGTTAGGAGCGCCTAACGTCTATTATCTCCAATTTGTGTTCCAATCACAAAAGTACAAATCTACCTGTCAGACTTTTGCCTCAGACCACCGGGCATCCAAAAACCGACATCATCCTGATAACCCCTGGGAGCCGGTGTCTGTCCCCGGTACTCTTTGCGACTCTATTTATTTCGGATGGGTCTTCCACCCGTCCCCCTGCACACCAGTCTAATGCAATATGAATGATGAAGCATCATTATTATTGTTATTTTGATTGATAGGTCCCTTTTGCTTCCTCGCTGCCGGAGTTGTCTGCTTCTGCTGCTCCGACCGGATTTGAGAATCGTCGTGTCATAATTCATTTCCTACCGTACCGGCGTTGCGGCACAACCCGGCACGGCATTTTAAAGTCGTTCAGATCGGATATAGCATCAATGAGTTTGCGAAAAACTGGTGTAGCTTTGAGGCTTCGCATAACACACGACTGCCACACGGGAGCCTCCCAGCGAACCCGATGAGACCCGGTGGAGAAAGATAAATAAAATTATTTTTTGAAAAATATTGTACACCTCATCATTAATCAGTTTCAGGTGTTTTCTTTACGGGGAGTTTCGTGATGGATTTGGCGGTATTTTGTTTCCAAGCCTTACTGCTCTCATTAGGGTTTGGATCAAGCTCAAGCGAGAAATTAATTCATCCTCCAACAAATTGCTGAACTCTGCTAGATCTATAACCCATAATCGAATTCTGGAGCACGCAGCGCACGGAAACAGGAATGACCATAAAAACCGCAGAAGTGGCCAAGCAACCTGTACCGTGGTCGCTAAAATAGCATGTGATTAACCCCCCGTGACTCCTAAGTGAGAAATCACGCTGAATCGGCGACGAGGGCACACGGGAAGAGGTGCGAGCGAGCGGTGTGCCAAGAACACACCAATAAGCAAAACAAAATTATAAACCCCATCCACACGGCGGCTGGCAGTGATCGCAGGATACATTGACGCTCACATACGCCTTGGAGGGACCGGTTCACAGACGAAACGGAAAAAAGGTCACTGAACCATCGCACATGCCAAACCGGCCCCCCGGGTGGGGAACACTCGCCTCGCGTATGTGTTGTGTTCATTCTTGTTTTTCGACGCGTTACGGAGAGCACTAGGGCGAACTCGCAAACTTGATCTGACGAAAATCAATCCGACAGGGCGGGACGTGGAGACGGTTCGGGACGTGATTATCGTTGCTGCGAGAACGAAACATCCCCAAGTTTTCGCCGATTACGTGTTTGGCGCGGTGGTCAATTAAAAAGCTTTGCCGAGGATGCTGGCTATAAACGGAGACTCAATTTCCTTGCCTGGTTTCTTGTAACATTGCTTAAAACGCATCCTTTTTTCGCTCCCTCTCCCCGCTTTCTCCGAGGAGCCTTTCACGACATCGCTACATAACGGTACAAAAAACTTCGTAAAAATCTCAATACAGTCGGGCGAAGGGAAGCGCCATCGAAAAACACACCGTAACATGCGATTCGCTATTCAAAATTATGCTAATCAGACAGGGCGAGGCAGCCGCCGCAAAAGTATGCTGAGATTAACTTACTTATGCTCGTTCGCCCGGCGGATACCGTTCTTTATCTTTTTGTTTTCGGCGGAAAAATTAACACGAAACTTTCGGTCCGAGCAGGGACACACATACACACACACACACACACTCATATACACACTAAGAATCAGAACTTAATTACTTAGGGTTCGAGAGCTGGCACCGGCTGGCGACTTCCCCTGCAGGATGAGTTCTGGTTTCTGGAACCGGAATGCCCTATCGTTGCCGTTTTCACTAATTTCTTGCTGATTACGCATTCTGCCATTCCCGGCCGCGAGGATGGGCTTGGCTGCCGCGAGCATTCCGAACTTTACGCAATTCTGCACCGAAACCAGCGCCAATTTCCCAATTTTCAACCGGTAATGGTTGAACACATTCTATCCCCGGGTTAGCCAGTCAAATGCCGTCTTCTTCGCCCATCGCTTCGGCTTCGTTTGCACGCAGTAATCCGAAAAATGTTCACACTTTGTGCGGTGCGGGCTGGCGAAAACAAACGTGGCGACGAACTCCTTCGCAAACGCCGTTTGCGAAACGTGCAAAGTCTGCCGAAATCGGGCGGGTTTCATTAACATACAAGCGCGTCATGTGCGGCAACTTTCGCCTGCGCAAGAATGTTCGCAACTTTTATTAATCATCGTTTGCAGCCAGTGTCACACCGGCAGCGGAACGGAAGGATGAACTCAACAAAAAAAAAAACAACACAAAAACTCCTAAATAAAAATAAAACGCCACATTACAACATTCCACGGCATGGCGTGCGTGTGCGTGATATGCGTTGCGTTACGAAGAATTCAATCATCGTTAGTAAACGCCGCGCCGCCAAGCGTTACGTGGCAACACGGTGGAAGAAATAGATGCACGCTCGCCGGAAATAGATTTGACGCCGGAGTGCTCTCGTTAGTAATAGCGTGCGGGTGCCGTCACACGAAACCGACGACCCGAAAACTTTACCCGTCAAACTTTGGCAGTGATGAATAGCGGCTGTGACTGTCAATGCTGCTAATGTGTCCAAGCTGTGAGCGTGAGCTCACGCTAATGATGAAGATCGGATGAAGTCATTAATTTCTGACCATTCCCCGGATCAAGAATTGATAGGATTCACGTAACAGATTCTGACGCAACCACCACTACACCGACTGCGTACGATTCTCGTCAAACAAATCTATTTCGAGTTGTGCTTTAAGTTCAAAAGTCAAACCAACAGCTGCCGGATGGTCCCCGGTAACCTGACTTCCAGGAGCATGCCTTGACACATCGTAAACACATCATCGCTCGGGACCAGGCCAGCAGCCGGTGGAACGTAACATCCTGGCTTCAACGCACCCGCCATCATTATCACCAACAGCTCCATTTCCGACGTCCACCGGTTGAAAGTAGGTGAAGCGTCCGTTTACTTTTTTGCGATGCTACTCGCCCCTCCGTCCCCCATATCCGTCCAAAAAAACCTTGCTTGCGCTAAAACCTAAGCTCCACTCACCGGATCTACGGACAAAGTTCACCCAAAACCATTGTCCATCCGGGGTAGCCCCATGTCTAGGGGTTTTCGGAATACCCGCGCTAGATAAGGGAGCGCCAAAAAGGGTTCCGGTCGATACAACCAAAGGAAGGGTAGCCGTTTGAAACTGTTTCTCCGTGTGTGCATCGTACGGCTTCGCTTGGTAGCTTCATGCTGAAGGCTGGGCTGAGAAATACAAACTATCATTTACGGGAGGCAACGGAAGCAATGGTTTTTTTGGACATCGGTCCGGTTACTGGCCACTCGGTACCGGTATCCGAAAATGGGGAAGCTAGATTGTTAAAGGATTTTCTAGCATGTTTGCCAACATGCTACGCAAAACGGCGGCAGTCATCATCTTGAAAACAGCCAAGTCCGAGAGGAATGGCGAATGGATGAGTAGATACTTTCGATAACCGGTGTAGTTGGATTCTAGCTGCCAGGTGTGTCCTTGAATGAGTTCAAACTCTCTCTCTCTGTCTCTCATTCTATAACGCAATGGCGCTTCACAATGACTTGACGTTTTTCTGCCGATGGCCCGCCAACAACTCACGCAAACGATGTACATCGTCGAAGTTGGTCCAGCTTTTGGGGAGACCTCAACAACTGATCGGACATCAAGTCCGACTCCATTTGCTGGCATCAACCCGTATTCTAAACGACGTGCAAATTTAACCAATATTAAGACATTAAATTTCAAACAAACTCCCTCAACCACCTACAAACTATAGCTATGCACGATCGAATCCCCAGAGGTTGGAAGATACTTTGCAGTAATAACTAACCAACACACCAGCCGGATTTACACAGTATTTGACACCCACCCTGCAGCAAAAATGGCATGGATCGCGAAAGGAAAGGCCATTAGACTCGATGCCAAACTAGCTCCGAAAGTCCAAAAGCCCACTGCAACCATCTGCCCCATTAAGCTCCCCGAAAACCTCCATCATCATGTAATTGACATGAGTTAATTGAACTTGAACTCAAACTTTAAAGGCACAGCATGGTCCAACGCTTACCGGCGAGATATTCGTTACGCCCGGCTGAATATTCAATTTCCCTTTTTCCTTCGACGACGCTGCTTTTGCCGATTTTTCTAGCAACCTCCCTCCCCCTCTCTCTCTCTCTCTCTTTGCTGTGGTTAGTCACCCGGCCACCAGATGATTATACAATTTTGTGGAATCAAAGCAACAGCAGCGCAGGGAGAAAAAAAACGCACAACACGATCACGCTGCGCTGAAGTAAAACCGTACTCGTTGCCGATATGCGTCCCGCCGATCAGGCCACCCCGGGCCCACCACCTACCGGCACGCCTGAACCGTGACGCCTGGTGCCTTGTAGTGGGATTGATTAACCTTGAACACATATGGGTGGAACGGTTGTTGATCGGGTGCTGGCGGCTGGTAGGTGGCTGGTGGCGGTGACGGGCGATGGCAAAATGTAATGGAACACATCGCACATACCACCAACAGCTGGTGAAGCTAATCGAACGGCACGTCAACCTCGTGGAGGCGTAAGGGGCTGGAGCGTGATCCCACATGGGATTGGTGCGTTGTTCGTTTGGTTCACGATTTAAAATTGAAATGTTGAGTGTTCCAGACCGAAGTGAAAAAAAACATATGTTTGGAAACAATTCACCAACATGATATTCTGTTTTAAACAGTCAACGAGTACAACTTCAAATACTTTGACATAAAATACCTGACGTAGATAAATAAAAACTGTTTTAAGTTATTAACTCCCAAGTACAAAACTTGAATCCAAAATCCTTAAATCGCTTTTTCAAGCGTTTTTCCAATCGTAAGACAAAGATTATGGACCCTTGCAACCAAGGTGAGCATGACACGTTGTGAGGCACTCGTGAGCAAGCGAGACCGAAAGGTCCCAAGGGTCCTCTCTTCCGTTTTCCATAACCTAATAACGAGCAAAGGAACAACCAAGCTACAAACCATTTCCTCCCACTGGGCTGGACTTGACTGTTGGCGGACGGCATGAACTTGATCGAAACTGGTTTGGTCAGAATTTAATTATCGTATTTGCAAGCAAGTGGCCGGTTTGGCCTATCTTTTGCTTTGATTAATCCTCGGTAAACTCCATGGGGTGTTTGGAGCAATTGGAGAGGTACTGGACCGCACAAGTTCTGATAGGCATGGTGAAAAAAACGCGGTAAACTTCCAATGACTGTCAACTGTCACATATAAATAGAAAAATATTGGTCCTCATGTTCTTCTAGACCATCTTGAAATCCTCCGTTCAGCAGCTGCTTTGTGGTTAATATTAATACAGCGTTTCGATAAACATAGTTATAGATTCCAACACAGTTTCGTTGATTATATAACCCCCAAACCGTGCGCTGATTAGATCCCGAAGCGTAGCACTGGTGGTGCTGGTGGCATCCTGTCCAAGCAAAGTGTCATAAAACATTCATCATAAGCACGACCCGTGTCCTCGTCGTGTGACAGAATTCGGGACACGGTAAGCATGTACCGCGAGCCGAACATAAACACATACGGACACGAACGGTGAGTGCTGCTGGTTATTTGTTAATGTATTCTCAGCCATTTGTCGGTGCCTGCCAGCGTTCCAGCGAGGTCGGGATCGGTCGACGACACACCGTGTGCTGGGGCGCACCATTTCGCCAAGCAAACATCGAGCGAGACACGCCACTTAACAAACGAACGGTTGAAATTAGACACTGTCGAAGACAGCCGGCAGCCTCGGTGTAGTGTGTAGAATCCGGTCGCAAGACATGTCGCCGTGCACGTCCGTCCACATGTAGGACGATTCCACAATCGAGGACTGTCGTTGTCGTGGAGCATGGCGAGCACGGAATGCTCCAAAGCTCAGACCAACACAACAACGGAACCACGCTCATGTTCCTGGCCAACGGAATCCAACGCTTCTGGAACGCGCCGAGCACAGTGATTGGATGGATGGACCTTTGAACTTCAATCAAAACCAAGGAAGATCCAAACGATTGACAAACGGACCGGACAGGGTCCCGAGCATGCCATAGCAACATCCGTCCGAAACGTCCGCTTCAAACCGGCAAACGATGAAGGAGGTGATCTTTAGAAATCAAAATTTCAATTCCTTCCTCGTTCGCTGCTGAGGGCCCGGTGCGGGACGAGCGAAAAGCTGATACGCTCCTCCAGCTGCGGTTACGCCGGAAGCTACACACTCCCCGGGGAAAGTTAGCTTAACTGAGGGAACAACGATATCACGCAAGATATCACTCCACAAACCCTTGTCCCACAGTCACACACACATACCACGACGAAACATACGAGAGTCCATTGAAATCATCCCATGCATCATCGTCCTCGAGCACCACGGCACGGTTAACGAGTAGGAAGCCGATCCGATTGGAAATGGAAGAAAATTATCCTTCCGGATGGACTTTCCGCCCTCAACAAATAGCGCTTCGTCAACGTGGCGTTCTTCGTTTTTTGTTTTGTTCTTTTCGTATTCGCCCATACCTCAGCCAAGGCGCAATGAAACTGGGAGAAAAGTCTCCTGATCAGATCACTGATCTGATTTTCCCGTGCCTGGAAGGAAGGTTTATGTTTTTCTAACGGCTCCCAGCGGAGATATTGGCCTGATTGAAGGTTAAGCCTTCGGGGAACACACGCCGGTTAGTGGGGAATGGATTTTCATCGATCCCGCTCGCACGGCGGCTTCGCACATGGATTTGCGACGAGGCACACGTGCGAAACCGTCCGCTACCGTCCGGGAGTGTACCAGCGCGGATGCCAACATCCGGTCAACGCCGGTGGGAGTTATTGGCTTTGGCAGCCACGTCTGCCACGGCGCGCCGCCGGTTGCAGATGACACGAGTGTTCCATTAAAATTATTACTCTACCCGGAGTGATGTTGGGGGGTGGAGATGTTAAAAGTGGTACGATTGATGTCTGCGGTAGTGGGCCAATTTTTCGAATCAGTCAATCAGCATCAATCAAGTAGGCAGGGAAAACGCGAGCGTTGGCAGCAGTTCGTTGAAGCGTCAGTTAAGCATGTGATTAAATCATATCCGTCCTCATTTGATTTGATTTCGTTCTATTTTATCGACATATTGATTTGAACGTAAAGCATTTTAAACGTTTTTGAGATGTAAACGATTGGACGTTAATCACTAAATCTAATTCTAATGGATTAGAATTCGATCCTAAATTATTGCTATACTCAAATTTCCACTCAATTGTAGCCACAATGATTGAAGTAAAAATCTATCATGTTTTTTTGTGCTGACTCTTTCAAGAAATAAATCGTATATAGAAAGAATAAAAGGACTACATAGAAGGAAAAAAGTCCAAGACCGATGCTTTTGCCTGAACACTGCTCGAACCTTGCGTGTACTAAAATGTGTACTAAAACATGTACTAAAAATCACAGTATTTAGTGTCTCAAGATGTTTTACGCTCTAGGATTGAGTTCAGCACGACCTTGCTCAACCATAACATTCTATTTAGTTGAGGTACATAAGTTTCACCCGACTTTGCAGGAAAGTTTAGTAATTCAAACATATAGCTTGAAGGATATTTCTAACAATTTCAATTTAACTTCTATTTAATGGACAACTTTTTTCAAGAATCCATAGGCTTTTTTCTACAAGAATGCAAGCATCGCCAGAGCAAAATAAGGATATTGAAATAATCGCATCTTTTTTCCTGGAACATCGTGAAACAATTACCATCATCATCAGAAAACCGTTGAAAGCGGATCAACATCAACTTTAACATGTATTCTTAAATCTCCCAAAACCGCAACGAGTTTCATCCGACATTGAACGGTCCGGATATCGACCGGCTTCGCAGACCTGATTCGCTTATCCCGAACGGCTCTCTTACGCTTCGCTGACAACCGCCACTCGGCAGTTAATCCTGGCCAGTGAAGTTATTTGTGCCACCACCACAGCCCCGATAGCCAACTATCTTACGCAGGATATAAAGAGCGCAAATGTAATACGACCAATCGACAATAGCTTCATCATTTCATCCGACAGTTACAGCGCGCTCGGGCGTCTCTAGTGGCCCTTCTGCTTTCTGTCGACGCTTTTTTTTTAATGTCCGTTCGTTCGGGATTGCATTTTGGTTTTGTTTTTTCACCTTCCAACGCGTGTTTGGTTGGTCAAACACACAAACCGAAGCTCCCGTCTCGTTCATTTCCTTATTGATTTTTGGCGTACCGTGCCAATTCGACGAACAAATAACCACCCCAAAGAACCCACCCACCGGACACGCACCGGGATTCTCGATAACAGGATTATCGCCAGCTGATCTACACCGTGGCATTTTCTCATCCTGGCGCGCGGGTGGGCGGAAAATCCAACGCAGCCGGCCGTTCGGTACCGGATGCCATTCATGTTGTCCAGCCGGCCGGAAACTGTAATTCGTGCGCACTGTTTCCGTTCTCGGTGCGCCGTGTCCCTACGCACGGTTGCACAATCGAAGCCAGGGAAATAGAGCGGGAAAGAGAGTGAGTGGGGGAAAACGTGGCAAAACAAAGACGCGGTATGAATAAGCACACGCTTCCCGGCGCCGAAGAGGAAGAGGTTTTGGAAGGACATTTGCTGGATCGAAGCCTCCGAAAACCAAAAAAACCTCCCTTCCGAATGGATCCTTTGAAGTGTGGGAGTCATAAAAATATTATGGAAATAACGATCCGGCCCCCCTTTCGAAGGAGTTTTCCTTTTGGTGGAGTAACGAAGAAAAGAAGAAAAAAAAACAAACCCACGTCGAAGCTTTCTATGATTTGCCGCGTGCCGTTTCTAGGGGCTTAGAAAAGGAGAACGAAAAACAACGAGCGCACCGACCGTGTTAACGACCCGCTGCCGCCCAGTTTGGGGTGTTGATTCCCGTGCGATGGTGTCGATGCCTTTCCCCTCTCACGGCAACATTATTACCTGCGAAAAGGGATAGGCCAAAGACCACTCTGCTCCGACTCCCGCCAAACAACTACTCGATCATTTATCGAGGGATTTTGGGGTCGAACGACCCAAAATCGCCCGAAACGAAGTTTGTGGAAGTGGATTTTGTGTGTATTTTTCGGGCAACGCTTGAATTTTGCATCCATCGCAAATGGAAGTGAAGGAATAGGAAAAGCGATGTGTAGGTTTTTTAAACCTTTTGTTTTAAAGAAAATTTTTGTGGAAAGTTTCGATTAATCGATAGAAAAGTTAACATATGTAAGGTTTTTTTTAAACAAAAAGTTTTGGAATCAATATTTTCTTTAATAGAAATTGTACAATCCATATGATTTTAGTATTAATTGTATTAGAGCATTTTAAATAATTTAAATAATATTTTAATAAACTATTTAAATGTTCATTATCAGAAAGTCAATAATTTTACATTAATTTTCACCCTTGGTATTGAAAGAATAAATAAGGTAAATAAATATTAAATTCTTGATCATGTTTTATTTCCACAAAATGCGAACGTGGCATGATTTACTGATGAAACGACCTGAAGCGCTTCTTCAAGAACGCATTAGTTGGTCCACGTGTACTACGGGACATCCTAAACCATACTTAGCGTTTTCCGACCGGGAAAACACCCCACTGCGAAAATGTACGTGCCTTACGCGCGCAATATTTGAGCAAGTTTCATGCAAATTTCCACCGCAGCTGGAATGATTTTACAAAACCTCGGCACCTCGGTAAAAATTGGACACTCAAAGCTCTCACTCACTTATTGCAGCGAACCTGCCGTGTTCGGTTAATTATGTTTTCTCGTTGTTGTCAGACGCACATAATTAGCTACGCTTAATTTACCGAAAAACATCTCAATCAACAGAACCAAGCGGTTGTGTGGTTTTTCGTGTTTTTTGTTGCTTTTTTTGCACCACCACGAGCAAGAGAGAGGGCCCAAAAGTAAGCCGAAATTCGGTTTTGTTGCACAAAACGCTACCGGTTGGAGAGCCACAGTCCTTTCCCCGTTTGAAGAAGGTTAGGGATTGAAGCTGACGCAGCTAATTGAAGCCCCTTTGCCTTTGTGGCGATGGGTGATCATTTCCATATTGACGGTTTGTGCCACGTTTTGTGGTGCGGTTTTTGTAAACGCAATTTCGCTCGGATAAACCACAACCATCTTCGCCACGCCCGTCATTAATAATTCATTAAAGAACGTTTTGTTACATTTAAATCCTCGCGGTGCTCGCACGAAGCGCACAGCATGGTGGTGATGGTGTAATGTTTGAGCGGTTTCTTGCGCGAATCAGACCGGGAAGAGCAAGATTTATGCACGCGAAAAGGAGCAATTCTGGCGATAGTGAATTTTAAATTGTACGAAAAAAATATTCTCCCAAGCCGATGGTGATGAAGATGATGATGATGGTGATGATGATGATGGAGGGATTGTTATTGATTTACGCCGCCATCGCTGGGTGATGTTCTTTGCTGGGGATTTTCCTTTTTCATTGGGAAACTTTCCGGCATGTTAGGGTTCGGTAGGGGTAAACAATAATATTGGCTTCAAATTTATGTTGCTAGCTGATTTGCGATTGAGCACGTGATCGATAATTGCGAAATTCAGAGTCGATTAAATTTAAATTCGTTCATCTGGATATTGAAACCGATATGCGGTTGGCGATGAAATTGAGAAGGTAAACATCACTTTGTTTGTTGAATTTAACGCAAAGAACGAGGAAACAACACTTTTTAGACTGAAGCACAGTCTTATCATTCTTGGAAGAGTTTTTAGTTTATCCTATTAGGATCTTATAGATATTTTTTTCCAAAAGCGAGATCAAAGTGATAGCTCTTTAAACAGAATGATTGAAGCTAAATAGAAACCATCAAAAATGAAATTAAAATAGAGGATAACATTTGACTGAAAAAAGAACGCTTTGATGTACAAAACTAAATAGTTTTTACATCTTTATCAAATTTCACAAAATTTGACGATGATTTTTCCAACAAGTAAAATCTACTTACCAATCAGTTCTTCAGGACAAAGTACTCCATAACACAAATTCAATAATTCACAATCACTCTGTTCACCGTCCTAGTTTTTTTTTGTCGCAAAATTCACTTATGTATCTTTTTAATCCTTATCACAGTTGAACTGAACATAATTAAAAATAAACGAAAATCAAAAATTGGATTAAAAATATAATTTAACTCGTTTTTCTTTACACTCGATCCAGTTTCGTCCTTACTGTGCGCTCCTGTGTCGCTTTAAAGCCAGCAAAAAAGTACATATCTCTTTTATGTTCCCCAGCTCCGAGGCTGAACGATCATCAAAAATAAACAAATTTCCCGGAAACGCTTGAAAAAGAAATGAAATATCTAATGCAAAAAAAACACTCACACACACAGACACACTCGCAAACACCAACAATACCACATTGAGATAAAATTGATATTGAACCGAGCAGTGCCGACACCGAAAATAGCTCGCCAAATGGATGAAACCGAACCAGAAGACGCGCGGAAAGGCGCACGGCGTGTGTAAGTGAGGTTTTAATATTTGATTCGCAGTTTTTCCACCGTGCGTCTCCATTCGGAGCGTGGAAGGTACGGGCACACTAACACACACGCAGGCGGTCGGTCGCGTCAGGTGGGTAATGTTTCCCGAATGTTTTCCATGTTTTACCATTCGCCTCCAGTTAAGTCGTAAACATTAACGACCGAAAATCAAACACGCACGCACACCAGCACCAGCACAATGCTCGCGCCGGCATCGTTGTTATTATTTTTGTGTTTTTTTTTGAATCACCAACATTCGATCGTATTTGATCGCGCCCATACGCAAACATTCGGTCTCACACTTACGGCCAGAGCCAAACCCACCCGAAGCATCCCTTCCCATCGAGGAAGAAGAACTGAACGAAAAAGGCAAATCTCTGCAATGTTTACTTTGATTTTTGCACACTTCTTTTCGCGCCTCGCTACCACTATCGCTTGCCGAATGAGAATCATGGGGTTTTTTTGTTGGTAGGAAGAGGGTAGCTTTTTATTATCATTCTTCCACCGCCACCGGTAATCACACGCCGTCGCTGAGCCGCAAATCTCGAACGCTCTAACGCGCACAATTTATGAATAAGTAAACGCTAGGCAAAAGTTTCGCAATCGGCCCGAACGCACACGTCTTGGCTGGTGGCGGTGTTGGTGACGTTTTTGTTGTTTTTGTTTTTCTTTACTTTTTTCTACTGTATTCGATTTTCTCCCGATTCGATTCTAGCCACTGGGACATTGTCCTAATGGTTTCTAATGGGAAAATCGGTGGAGCATCGGATAAAAAAAACAACCCAAAATGGTTAAAGTATTTCTGTAATTCCATCTGATTATCCACAACCGCAAGCCACAGCCGTTCAGCCGATTGATATTAATATCCTTCGCTTTCCGGATTTTCCTAACGGTTGCAGCGTCACAAACAAGTCGGTGGAAAATTCGTTTCGTCCCACAGCGACACACCCCCACCCTGGTGGTTTGTTTTCACTTATTTCGAACAATAAAAAAAATACAAACACCCCATAAAAACACACCTTCAACTTCCACCCGTCCTTTAAACCGGAATGAGAGCACTGGGTGGCTTTCGTAAAGCCTGCAACACGGACCTGCGATACGCGCGAACAACAACGGCCACGACAACGACGACGACGACGATGACGACGACGACGACGACGTGCGAACGGTTGAAAGTCTCGACGGAATCTAAATTTCCGTTGCGCGCGATGGCTACTATTTCAATGCTGTAGTGCCGTTCTCTCACCAGCAGCTGACTCGGGCGCAGGGCAAGTTGTCTCACCACCCCAGCACGATGGTGCCGATCTAAGATGGCGCGCTCTCGGTATCCGCGCGAGAGCGAAGCCGGGTGGGTATTTAGGGGTGTACGGTTGCCGAACTTGGCGAAGGGAAGGACGGTGAAACCCGGTGTGCGAATGAAAATAAACAAACGTTCGTAACGCGCGTGTGTTCGTGTGAGCTTGTCGGGGGAGGGATGAATGGCTGTTGCACGCTCTCTTGCGGGGGGTGTTTTGTTTGGGTGGTCGCTAAGGAGCTCGTGGGGGCAGAGTGGGGATTGTTGGTTGTTAGAGAATCGTGAGAGCGAGAGAAACCTCGCGTGCTGGGTGAGAAACTTTGAGCAACACACCCTCTCGCATTCGCGCTCGGTCGAACAGGTGGGAGAGGATTTCGGGGAGAGAGTTTGAACGCCACCCTTCGTCGAAGCAACCATTGGCAAGCGAATGAGCGATGTAAACAAAACGGGGAATCATCAACAGCGTTGCCTTTTAAGCGAACGCGAGTGTTGGCAGAAGCGGAACAATATACATTTTATTTTATTTTGTTTGGTTTTTTATTTGGTTTCGTGAGGGATTTATGTTTTCTTTTAATTTATTTTATTTAAATTATTTTTAATTTTCCACATATCTTTTCCGTAACGTATAAATATCTTTATAATGCTATTAAATAAGCAAAAAAATTCAAATAAAAATATAATACATTTTGCGCCTTACTTATTTTTAATGCAACATTCATTCCAATTTATGAATAAAAATGGAATTTCTCATAAAATTACTGATAAATATAGTGAAGATAACTAGGGTTTATTTGATTAAATATTTGTTCGCTAGATAGTTTAAAAAAGTAAGGACTTTCATTAATTAATAAATACAAACCGAGTTTTGATAAAGAATGTCAAAAATTTCGAAGAATTAATGGGGTAAAAATTATTTAAACAATTTTTATTTTTTGTCATGGAGGCGCTTGGTACTGCTCATGTTTTTATTGGCTTATTATTGAATCGTTTATTATTCATCGATTAAATAAAGCGTGCCGATCGATGCAATACATAATTGTTGAAGTAAAATTGGAATTTCTGAAAAATAAATTTAGTATAAATACGAAAAACTGTTTCATATAACGCTGATCAAACATTATGCAAGATAAAGCAGAAAACACAATTAATTTAATGCTGTAGTTTTAGCAACACAATCGCTTTCGATCGATTAACATGTGCAGTGAAACTGATGCTCACGCATCAATTAATTTCTACTTAAGCTACCTTCAGAACGGCCAGCCTGCCATCGGGTGAGCATACTTTACCACTCAATTGCCTGCAGACCATTAATTTTCATGATACTCTAAGAAAAAGGTGATAATATTTGTCTTTCCTTTCCAACGGTGTCATTAGAATTAATGCGACAAAGTTTGTTCGAGCCGGCGGCACAAGAAACACTACCGGCGGAGTTCGAAGTGAATTGTTGTTTTTTTGTTTGCTTTGCCCCATCAACATTTTTTTTTGTTTTCCTTCGAAGGCTCCTTAATATGAGCCTAACTAACTTTCTTTCCGTTATCTTCCGCATCATCAAATGCGCAGCCGTTTGTTGCGTCCGACATTAAATGGATCTTACGCTTCTACGACGAACCTTCCTACGACAAAGGTAAGACATCACACATCTTTTGCCGAGCTGATGATTTCGCCTAGGAGTGTTCTACAACGAACGAAGCTGGGGTAAAAAAAACATCTTATCTTCTTGCCCGCATCGCAATCGATTCCTTTGTTTTAGGATCATTACTGCGAGCCGGTTAAGATGTGGGTAGGATGTATTATCGCATCGCCGAGAATCCAATCGAATAAAATCTTTATCCAGTGCAGCGATTGCATTTGCAACCAGTCCATGTGACGGGCACCAATGGTCCTTTTTTGATGGAGTAAGTACACTACCAGCAGTTGCAAGACCCATAAGAGACAGTAAGAATCCGGGTTTCGTGCGCTCCAACGCGTTTGCTACATTTCTACCTCACTTTCTTATTTCCACCGGCGACAAATTGCTTTTCAGTGCGATCAGTCAGCGTGTCCTTGCGTGGAGCAGCAGAGACACACAACAAAACCGCCACCGCTCAAAAGACTCCCAGGCAACCCCTGTAATCAGTCCATCCGGTGGCATTACGTTGCCATGGAACCGTCCAATCGAAACGAGCAATAAATTGTTTCAATCGCTTTTAAGCTTTGCAGCAGCCGGGAAATCGGTCGTGGCGCTGTTCGATTTCAAAAGAACAATCGCTGGCAATATTTACCGTCATGCAAGCGGCTCGTTAAGGTAAGCTTTTATCTCACTGGTGAGCTGCATATGATGGAAACGGTGCAATAGTTAATTGTTTCCTAGAAAGCTTTTGCAGCATTTCTATTGAGATTCTATTTCCGTTAGGTGGTTTTCATTCATCGAGGAATTTGATTGTTATTTTTCACACTTAATTGGGCATTTTTTACTCTTCATTGGATATTGTTTAATAATTTTAAAGCAAAAGTTAAATGAGTATATCTTCGTCAAAAACACATCCACAGATTAATAATTTAAAAATTAAAAAATTTCCTCTTAAATTTAAACATAAATTCGCTCTTCAATATTTCAGTATCAGTCTCACTATTGACTATAGGGAATATATAAATTCATCAATAATTTTGAAAAAGATGGGATTGAACATGCTTGGCTGTGATTTGTTGACCATGAAAATAATACATATTTTGGATTTTTTATATATTTTTCATATAAATACATTATCTTTTCATACGAAACCTTACAACTACACGAAAAAACCTTCTTCTATGCAGCCTGAAATATCTCCCTATATTTATTACATTTCCTAAACAAAAAAGGTCTCGCAAACGTTGGCCAACCCGTGCCCCAACGCGATAAATTTGCATAAAATCATCTCTCCGCACCGGAAGTCGTTACTGATACGCCGAGCAGGGCTGACTGATAGCCTAAATTCATTGCCGGGAGCATCCCCTGTTCGGCGTTAACATCCAGCTGACATCCTCCCCAACTGCAATCACCTCATCTTGAACAAACACAGAACCAAACCGGCACTCGATCCTGCACCCTTCAAACTCCATCAACCCCTCCCCCCATCGCATCGGTGGTAATGGATTAAACCCCGACAAAAGCCCGATGCGACATGATGCGCCTCAAATCCCGTGCCTGCCTGCGCACGTGTCGCTGCAGCGTTCGGCAGCGGTTTCCTACTCATTACCTGCTTATCTGCAAACCACAGCATCTTTCCGACATCATTATCACGGCATTACATATGCTGACTGGTAGGGAGATGGCACACCACCATGGAAAGGTGTCAGTATGTGAGTAAATTTCGTATGAATTTTTTTTTTCTGCTCGCTTGCTCGTTGCCTCGTGGAGGTGAACACCCTTCGCCTTTGTCGTATGCTAACGTCTCATTCCGCTGGATGTCTTTATCCGGTGGAGAGCAGGAACAAATCCTGAACAAACTACAAGGTGAACAAGTGATAATATATTATTCATCTCGCATCTCTTTCGCACGGTGTACCAAAATTCGTCCCTTCGTACGTGGTGCAAGTTTTCTCGCTCTCTTTCTCTCTTGCTTTGGAAAAGAAAAGACAATCGTGGCCTGGCCAGGGAGGCCCCGGGATCCTTTTGTCACGTTTCGTAACTCTCGTGCGCCGCGTGCGCTTCGGTGCTGATGAAGTGTTTCACCTACTATCATCGGTACCGAAGTGAGCACACATACAGCGCACACCGCTCACACACCATTGCACAATCGGATATGACTCGAGGAGGTGGGTTTAGAGGGCATTTAAAGCACATTTGTGAGCGGAAAAAAAGGAAATAAATTGGTTCCAACTATGTATGGAAGAACGTGAAACTATCGAACCATATGGAAACCTGATCCACAACTTATTAACACCTGCAAACTATGCAACGAACACATTCCCATAGTTTCCATGCTATTTCCCCGCTTCCACAATGACCATCACGTGGGAAACCCTAAGCGTTGCCGCCGGAAAAACCTTCCCCTCGGTGACGACCGGAAGATAAGAATGAAAAATGATGCCCTCCAACTAAGCGAAAAACTTTACATGACGCGTGTGTGTCCTGCCAACGTCGACATAATACGCCGGTGGCACCGTTTCCTCAAGCGTACAAGAAGAAAAGCGCACGGAAACCCACGCGTGCCCGCAAATACTTCTGCAACAAACCAAAGAATGAACCATTAACCATCATAAATCCAGCCATCGTGTCGGTGACGACGACGGAGTGACGCAGCACGTGCTGGAAAATCTTGCACGACGACCGACGATTGTTCATCGAACGGAGCGAACGATTCAGCGAGCTTAAAGCGGCCCCCGAGATGGCGGCTGTCACAATGGAGTTTCACTTCGACGGTGAGCCTGTCGGAATGCATCAGACCGTCGGTGTTTGCGTGCGGTTTACATGCGCACTGCACTTTACGGTGACAACCGCCAAAGAGGGGGAGGAGGAAAAGACTTTCCGATAGTAAATGAAGCGATTTATTTTCGGTAGAATGGGCTACACGTCACGCAAAGGTTGGTGGGAAAGAGCTCGATTTAAAATGTGCTGAAAGTGCATTGTTTTGACGTGATGATGAGCGGATTGCATAGTTTCAGGCGAGTTGCTCAAACGAAATGGGAAGGTGTAGCGCAGTGTTGCATATATTCAGGCTGGTTTTTTCTCTGACACTTTCTGAAACATGCGTTTTTGACCGTCTATAAATTTCGAAAATCATACTTTTTTAAATCTTTAATGTTATGAATAGAAGAAGCCAACAACACAACAGCCACAAGCGACAACAAAATGCTGTTCAAGAACTTTTTGCATTGGAGAGATTGTAATGTAGCGTTTAGAGTTGATGAGGTTTGTCGACGTTTGTGGTTTTGTCTTAGTCCTTCTTATTAGCAATAATTACAATCATTTCTCACACATTTTTTAAAAACTTTTAATACATTTTTGAACAATTTCTTACAAACGAGTCTATCAAATTCTCATACAAAACCAGATTGCAACAAAATCGCTTAAGATGTTCACCTTACGCCGCGCTTTAAATTACACCGGCTACGGCCATTATTTAACAACCCTCAAGACGCTCCGACAAGACGATCACACGAGCACACCGAGCGTCACACTACAGCAACCGATAAGCTGCCCCACGACAATATATCTTCCTTCAGCGTGCTTTCCGCCCGAACATGCCGAAATTTACACCGAACATACAAACTTTTAATTGTAACATTACCCGGGCTCGGTGTCGGTTGCTGCAGCAGCAGCACCAGCAGCATCTCCAGCAGCTTTCTTAGCCTGCCCGTCTCAAATATCACCATCTCGGGGGCTCATTTCCATAATTGGGCCATATATATTGTGCGATGCGATGTCCTACAACTTCCGCCACCGACGCCCTTCGGTTACCGTCGTAAACCACCGAAACAGATTTTCAGATTCCTCAAGTCTCTCGGAAGCCGTAAACGGGTTCGCCCGTTAAAACTGGTAGGTGAAAACGCATAATATAAAAATCCAATACACACACACACACACACGTATTACACTGCCTTGCCAGGAAAGAGAAAGTCCTTAAGTGCAAATTTAATTCATCGTCAGTGGCGCTGTTCGCCCAGCGCGTCATGTTTCCGGTGAGGCGCTCAATCGACGTCCTCTGCCGCA
Source organism: Anopheles farauti (assembly GCA_000473445.2). Classification (NCBI taxonomy): domain Eukaryota; kingdom Metazoa; phylum Arthropoda; class Insecta; order Diptera; family Culicidae; genus Anopheles; species Anopheles farauti. Next base: position 9,340,486 of record KI915045.1, read on the forward strand.
CGGCCCATCGTCCCAGGGCGTTGGAATGTCGACCTAACGAGCGTTATTCGCCGGAACGATTTATTAAGATAATTTATGGTCGTGCAAGGAATCCTAGCCTAGTGGTTCGTATCATAAGTGAAGCGTCGAAAGCCTTCGCAGGCTCTGGCTAGGTTTTCCCAATTGTGTTGGAGCTGCAGCAGAAAAATAAAGCACTCACAGAAAGAAAACACTGCCTTGCGATCCGACCTGTTTCCAAGCCATCGGAGCCGGTGCTGGAGAAAATTCCGATTATCATTCGCTTTGTATTCATTTCGGTTTGACGACCATCGGAAGCATGAAAATGGCTCGGCTGACTGATGCGCCTCCGTCCAAGGGGAGAGGACATGAAACGTCCAGCACGAAGTCGTCCATCCGTCCGGAAGATGGATGGCCAGCGATGTTCATTAGAATTCCGAAATCTAGCACAACGTGGCATCGGACTCGATCCAACACCGTCTGCTTTTAATTAGAGCATTTTCCATCTCGCACTCGGTCGACGCTTAGTGAAGACATTTTTCAACAAATACACACACACACACACTCTTAAGACACTTAAGCATCTAAATTAATGAATAAGTATTCTTCCCCTCTTATTCTCCCTATTACGACCTTTCACCACTCCTCGTTTAGTCCTCGTTCGCATTCCACTTAACCAACCCAAGATAGCTATAATCGGACTATCCACAAATCACAATCACCGTTCAATGAACAATTCCGCGATTAAGAGCTTATCGGGTGGAATAAAACTAGTTTTCCACCCAGGCACCGAGTGGCGAACAGAATAAAACCTCGGAACACTCGGATGAATGATTACGCCCCGATCGGTTACGCTTTGTTACGCTGCGGGACGACTCTTTTTTTTTGTTGGGATGAAAATGATATCGGCAACTTCAAAGACATCCGAACACAATTGTGCAAAATGAGGTTAAATTCGACTTCAATCGATACTGCTCGGGTTTTGAAGTATCTTTGTTGAACTAGTTCGAAAAGAAACGTGTCGGGTTTTTTTTTGGGTCAGTTAGTGCAGAATTGCTAGAGAGGGAAATGATTTCTGTCCTTTTAAGAAGTAATTTAATTCGAATGTATATCGTTGTCATGTAGATCTAACTATATGGAACAGATAACTAAATACTTGGTATAAGATGTAATTATTTTTACATGGTATAAGATGTAATTATTTTGTATAAATGTATACAAATTCATATAACACACCAAGAGGTTGGTTTTTCAGAAATTTGCTAGATAAATAAAGAATTAGCAATTAGAGTAATACGAAATGGTTATGCACATTGCATACTTTTCGGATGATTTATCAAATTTTTGCATTACAACAACATATCGACCCAACACATTTCCACCCAAAAACAGAGTATAATGGTTGTGTGTCCAAGACAAACTGAATAAAAAGACAAGTTTTTCTTTAAAAACAGAGGTTTCCCTATTTGTCCTTTCTCCATCTTTTATTTATAGACTTCTTGCTGAGTAGAAGAGGAGAGTTCCGTTTTGTTTAGTGCATTTGAACAAGCGATGGCGTGTCCCCATTTCTTCTACCTGATTATAATGCGCTTTTCTTGTCACGGTCAGGAAAACGCATCAGCAGCTATCCTATCCACGCGTATAAAGCAAACACTTACTCGGACAGATAGTTAGTGCCTTGCCGTTAAGACAGCTTACAAGCAGAAGGAAATGCGCGAATAAAGTAATGTGATGCGGGCATGCTCTTGGCTTAACCATCTGCAATTAACAACGAAGCACACGGCACATATAAATCAATAACAGCACACAAAACCCCGCTGTAATAAAGTATCCCCTATTGTATGTGACGGCAACAAAACGAGAACAAACTGGTACGTCCCGTACCGAGCGGATAAAAACGGAACGAATCTATTATTCAAGGCGAGAAGCGATTTTCTTAATTGCCGCGTACTTACGACATCGCACGTAACCGGATCGGTCCCAAAATAGTTCCCAACATAAAACCATCGCTCTCGGGCTTTGTTGTCATTTGATGATGAACTGTCGTGCACGTGCCTGCTTTGGATCGTCCACCCGTGTCCCTTTGTGGACTTGTTGTTCCTTTTTTGTGCCATTTATTGTGATGGACCGACGAAAGAAGCAAGCCCGGACGGTCGGTCGTACCAGTCGAAGCTTGTACAGTGTACGCTTGGGTGAGCAGCGCAAAAAAGCTCATGAAGTCAATCCTTGATTTTATGTCCGTAGCAGCTTACCTTTCGCTCGATAGTTCACGATGCGTTTCACGTTTTATGAGGGCTCGTGTAAAATCGTATGGAACACGGCTTATTGAATGCTTTTTGTCTGTGTATGTCTTGAACTAGTTGCATTGTTATAGAAGTTGCTTGTAATTTATTTACGGTAGAAATGAACACACTTATGACGTTCATTTCAGAAGTTTTTTGTAGCAGATTGCATACTTTTAGGCTATTTAGGCTATTTACTACGTTCTAGCGCCTAAAAGTATGCAATTGAACAAGTGTTTGTAATCACCGTTTTTTATCGTTTATTTTCTTAAATTTTGGTGAATCTCTTCATACAAATTTTTGAATCCACGTAACGATTTTCACTTGGTAATAATAATAATAATTTCAAAGCAATCTGCAGTACAAAGCTTTAGCCATTTGTTGACTGGTAATCTTTCCGAGTCACGCAACAGCATGTCCGAGGTCTACCGGGTAGCTTTTCGCACAGTATTTATCTTTATAATCTATCCACCAAACATTCGTCCTCATTTCAGCAAGCAAGCATAGTGCCCTTCACTAAGGAGCAGCTTGGACAACACGATGGCCTTAACCACAGCCACCCGACTCGGTGCCAAGGAAAATGTACCGAGATTAATGAATTAACCTAAGACAAGCTGCTTACTTCAGCCGAAAATGCGCAAAAAAAAACCGAACGAAGTGTTTAAAAGTATGAACGCGTACTTGCGTACGGTCAAGGCGAAACACCCGGTCGCACTGTTCGCCCGAGAACCGAGGACTGAACACAACTCACCCAGCCGCGCCATGAAAGAAGCATGAAAAGTCCATTTATTTTCCGTTCCACATAGCCAGCCGGAACTGCTTCTTATCGACTCCGACCACAAAACCCGGCCCGGGGGTGCGTATGCCCGAAAACATATTTTAGAGATAATGTTTCGGTTTTCCGTGACCGGTGCGGCGGCAGCAGAAGGGACAGCAAAACAAAAAATAACCAAAAATTCTCACCCAGCTCCATCTGCGTCAATAAATTACTGAATCAAGTTTGAGCGCCAGAAATTAGGAAGAGGCTTCCTAATAAGCTTAAGTGAGGATCTCTGCCTTATTATGGCGGGCTAAAGATGTACTTCGTAAAGTGATTTAATGTCTGCTTTGCGCGGTAGCGCGGGAACATTCGGTCTGAAAGCAGTTTATTTTTCCTTTTTTTTCTGCTCGGGTAGGAAGTAATCAAGACGTTAAGAGTTAATTATTGCGTTTAATTTAAATTTTTGTCGAAGTTTGCTCTGCTGCATATGTACATAAAAGAAAACTGATGATCATTCATTTAATGTACAATTTGTTGGAAAAAATAAAACATAAACATTGTAAACACTGAAAAAAAAAACTTAATAATAATAATACTTAAAGCTACATTGGAAAGGTAATACACTAAGAAATAAATAAATCAATCGAAACAAACGCAAGAATAATCAAAACAAATAGCAAAACATTTTGTTCGTGAAATAAATTGATAAAAAATGTGAAATGTTCATAACGAAAGTAAACGTATCAAATGAAAACTGGTAAAGGAGATACAAAAATAATCCGAAAAGAAATACTTGAAAACATTCTAAAATTACTAAATTGAAGCATACATAAAAGTGTCTACATATATTAAAAAATAGAAGAATTAATGTTTCAAAATACAATCCAATTCGAGATGAATTTCAATAAATACTTCCAATAAGAAAAGTATAGAATGGAGCGTAGAAAAACATTCTCGAAAAAATCGCTAAAAACATTCAATCTCTTTCAAAAACATACAAAACTACAACCGGTGACCGATTTTATTCGTAGTCACATTGAACGAAACGCACAAACCTGTCCCACAGAATTTTTGATTACATGTTTCCATCACCGGGACGATGATGCTTTTGACTCAGGTATTCATCAATTCTAAGGCAATATCCATCAGCTTACATCGGGAATCGAATTCTCATACAGACAAAAAAAAACGGACCGTCTCCTTCATTTAAGAGTAGGTTGAAAATTAATTTCACAAACGACTCTTTTTTTCCAGGCCCGCCTCTGTGGTCCACTTTTGTCCTTCGCTTTTGTATCGTTTTCGTCGTTCGATCGACTACCAGCGCTTCGATGGAGCTGCGCTCCGTTCTTCGGTTTGTTTTGAAAATCCGAAAATCGACCGCAGAGCATCCCGGCTGAAATCGCGTCGTCACCAACCACGCCGGGAAGGTTGGTAAAATTTGCCTGTTTGTTGTTTGCATTTCATTTTTCCACCCATCCGGTGGCGGAATGCCCATCCTACCCATCCACCCACCCATCCATCTCCCCGACCGGCGGCAATCCCGAATTGGATTGCTTTCCATGGTTTCGATAACGATTGGGATAGGTTCGTGACGGGAATGTTTAAATATTTGAGCCACATCCCGGGGCACCCAGGGAGCCCAGGGAAGGGGGAAATGTCGGTGAACGAACCGAACCGAACTGGGGGTTGATTTGGAAAATTACAATTGCGATCGGGGATGCGCGCGTGGAATCGCAGCGGAACACAGTAGCGTCGGGCGCAAGTTTGTTTGTATCTGTAAGCGAGCTGTTTTCTCCCGGAACGAGGACGGGAAAAAATGACCATCCGATAATCGGTGCGCACGTTCTGCTGGCACTGGGTTGGCGTAGAAAATAGTTGAGAGTGGTTTTTTTTGTTTTGTTTCGTTCTGCCTTTCACGAGGATCCATAGTTGACATATGCATTGTCTGTAGCACATCACAGGATCATGGGTTGTGAATGTGTGCTAGAGGAGACAATGAGCTGCTTTGAAGCATTCCGGAATGCCTCTGATAGCTAACGAACGTTTGAAAACACTGCTTTCATCTACTTTTTTTTAAACTGAATCCATTTGTAAAATAAAACGAGGATTCATTTTAAAACAAAAAGCCCTATATGCGCATATAACAATAATTTATAGCAAGCCTTAGCTTTGTTCTGATAAAACGTGGTATTAAAATTGATTAAATGTATACTACCAGTTTGTCTGTCGATATAATTCTGAACATTTTGATACGATCAGCTAAGGATGTTTTCCGTTATTAAAGCATATAACTCAAAAGCTATGTACTTTTGGCCAACATTATTTTGCGCCTAAAGGTATGCAATTTGTTCGACATCTCTTATGTCGCTTGAAAGGAGCCACTGTAATGGCTCTTTTGCACCGCTTTTTTTCCCGAAAATTATCTAAAAATAATGTTGTATTCCGTTTTCGCCTTATAAAATGGTCATAATAAATTTTTGTTTTTATAGCATCGAAAACGTAAATTTAAATTTATAATTGGACACTTTTACTTCAATTTCAATCATAAAGGGCTTAAACAATTTTGTTCAAAAATCTCTTACGTACCTATCATACGGTGGTATGATAATCTTGACGATTACATCTGCCGATTTGTGCATAATGATATGGTTTCACAAGTGAAACACTCGGTTGCAATAACACCCCTGAACAGCCCTTCCTCAAAGGAATATTGTGTAAGCTACGGCTCTGTGGCAGCTGTCAGCGGGCACAAATCCCGAAAAGCGTCCACTGCCACTGGATTTGCCACCGTGTGCCCAAGGCGCCGGCCGGTGGTAAACAAACGGCGAGAGCTGCACAAACAACTCCGGCGCAAGTCTCCGCATCCAATTTGGTGCCCGGGACACACGTTCGGACGGTTTGGTTTGGGGTATTATTTGTATTTTTTTTTGTACTTTCACACATCGTTCCATCGTTCGTGTTCTTCGTACACTCCGATCGTAATGGACACCATCGACAACGGGACTCGAGTCGCTGACGCTCGGTCGGAAGGGCTCGACAAAGACGAGTCAAGTACCGTGCCCGTCTGCGAGCGGAGCGGGCGTGGAGTTAATTTAAAATGTATGCTCCAGTAGGTTTACACATTCTTCAGTCTAGAGTTGCCCCACTCCCTTCTTATTTTTCTCGTTGCATCTTTCGTCCACTAGCCGTCAATCTCTCATGTGTTTATTTTATATTTGACTGGAGAGAAACAAAAAAAAAGGAAAGGCAAAAAGGGATGGATTACTGGTGTATGCAACGTTCGTCGTCTACTACCGAGCGGACGATGATTTATCTCCAGCTCCTGGAAGCCAACAGTGAGCGTTATTATTTTCCCCTTCGTCTGTTTTTGTACTTTTTTTGTTATCTTCTCAAAAATTGTGAAAATTCCAATTAAAAAACTTTACTTTCGGTGTAGCTTCATCCCTCCCATCACAGCGCCCGGAAGCTTTGGAAAGTGTCAAAAGTAAGACTCATTCCATCCCAACCATTAACCCAAGGGCGCAACGGTGGCCCTCGTGGAAAGCAAAACCGGCCGGACAATAATCATCCCCCCAGTTGGAGCGCAATATCGGTGCGATTTCCTTCTCGCCACACGATGGAGCGAGGGGAAGCCTTCAAAACTTTGCTCCCCTCCAGGAATCAAACACGCCTCAACACCAGCTTTCATTTCACTTTGCCTTCTAGCACCCCGCCCAGTCTTCTTCCCTCGCCTTCGGGAGCAAAGATTTGTGCAATTAATTTTTTCACCATTCCTTTCGGTGATTGCACTCAGTCGGTTTTCCGCCCTCGCGAGGCTGCACCCGATGGATGCAAACTTGCTCGCTGCACTTGAAAATCAAACCGATCGATAGCGATGCGATGTGCGCGCGGATCAATGTTGAAAGTTCCGGCCGGAAGTTTGGATTAGGGCTTGGGAAAATTCTTCGATTAGGGAGGATTTTGCCTCAACATTGTTTGGAATTAGTTTTGCTTTAAGTGCGGGTTTGATACGCGGATCTGCTCGAGATGCGCACTCGTAATGCTCTACTCTTTACCGCAAGCAAAAGATGTGAATTTTGAGCTAGTGTTTACCGATTCAATACCCAATGAATATTGAGTGGCTAAGAAGAAATCAACGTGTAATTTGAGTCAAACATTTTAATTTAAAATAGCAAATAAAATAATACGGTTCCCAATTTAAAGAACAACAACACGTCAGTAAAGCGTGAAAGTTTTGCTAATTACATACTATAATAAAAAAAGATTGCATACTTTCGCTGAATAATTAAATTACGCCTGAAAGTACGCAAAGTTAAATGTACCGATGTTTGTGGATACTGATAACATTTTTCATGCTTGATTAAGGTATATTTTTCACCAGATCATATTTTATGTATGTCCTAGACGTGTTCCACTTACATCAAGCATAAAATCTTGCTAAAAATGCTGACAATGAATGAAACACACTTCATTTTCACTGGGAATATACCATCACTCCGTGGCAGACAATATGCACACCACTGTTTATTACAACCCTTAACGCTAGAAACGTACAATAAAGTGTTAGAAAGAGTGGTGCGAAAGCACCACTGCTCCTAGATCTGTGGATCTTCGGGCGTAAGCTTCACCAGCTTCTTGGACACCTCCCACAGGTCGTGCTGTCGGGCGACGTGCTGCACACGTCGGTTCAGCTGCGTCACCTTGCACCCACGGAAGTACTTTCCGCTGATCGTCTCCACATCGGGGGACACGGACAGATAGATGCTCGTGCGGGCGCCCTCCTCCGGCGTCCGGAAGCACATCTGAATCGGTTTGAACAGGATGCTCAGCGGGAAGGGCACGTTGCGCCAGATGCCTGTATCGATGACGCCAGGGTGCAGACAGTTGGCCGTCACCTTAGTGCCCTGCAAGCGCCGAGCCAGCTCCTGCGTGAACATGATCTCGGCGAACTTCGACAGATTGTACAGATGGACCGGGAAGAGCGAGAAGTAGTTCACCGGGTTGATGCTGTTGATGTTGGCCGGATTCAGCGACGCAAACCGGTACAGCTTCGATGACACGATTACGATCCGGCCCTGTTCGGACTTCTTCAGCAGATCGATCAGCAGATGGGTCAGCAGAAACGGACCGTAGTAGTTGGTGGCCATCGTGAACTCCAGCCCGTCCCCGGTCACCTTATTGTTGAAGCCCTGCGCAACACCTGCGTTGTGGATCAGCACATCGATCACCGGCTCCGTTGCGACAATCTCCTTCGCGAACGCGCGAATCGACGCGAGCGAGCTGACGTCGATGTGTTTGATGAGCAGCTTCGTGTTTCCGGTTTCCGCCATGATTTCCTCTGCAACAATTCGACGCATGATTCAACCGAGCGGAATTGGGTCAGTAGAGAGGTGTTAGTCGCTGCATTACGAAACGGGAGAAGCGGCAACGAAATACTTGACCCACACAACACGATGCTTGAATCTATCGTCTACGAAGCCAGTATTGTTAATAGTCAGCCAAAATAAGCATTTGTTTAATATTTAAATTTAGATTGAAGCATGGAAAAGACGTTAGAAGCCGGTTACTTGTAAAGTTTACTCATACATTAATGTTTACGAATCGTGTACACGCTACTGTATCGTTCAGAAAGCTTTCAAATGAGCTTTCGGCAATGAAATTTCTTTCGTTTACGGTGTACGAAACCTTTCACGGAGCTTTCACTATTGAGCGTACAGTGCATGACAAAATATATGGAACGAGAGCTAGCCATATATTTACAAGAACTGGATGTCAGTAAGCATTCCATTTTTACACGGTTGTTCAAAATAGATTTTTTTCGATCATATTAAAGCCAATGTTCTAATCAGAACATTCGTATTTATAAAAGTTTTCGATTCAATTTGATCGAGAATATAAAACGTAATTCATTAAAATTTAAAAATTTTATAATTTTTTTGGTTTTAAAATAGTTTTGCTGAGGAAAATATCATGTTGAAATCACTTGAATGTGTTTCTGCTCTGACTTAGAAATGATCATTCTTTATCACCAAGTAAACATAGAACAAACAAATAATGGTGAAATGTTCGTCGCCCGTGCGAGTGTTTTGTTTTATCGAAATGAAAAGTAAACCGATTATTGACGAAATGATTGACGTCCATATGCAATGAGATTTTAACCCAATACCCAATGAGCTCAATTAGGCTAACGCTCTAAAGTTTTTTTTTAATACTCATCAAACCCATGACACTATTCTGCTGATGTAGCCTATTTGCTCAATGACTCAGGTGAAATTGTCGTCGGCGTGGAACGAAAAAACATACCCGCCATTAGCTGACCGTATGCTTTAATGCAAAAGAACCTTTGCTGCGGTGTTAAGTACGGCTGAGAAGTAGGTTAGCGTATGGGGGGGAAGGTGGCCGTAAAAGCGTCAACGAAGCGTAAAATGAAAACCATGCGCAAAAATCGAACACAAAACAAACAATCAAATGAAGCTAGTAGTGAACGAGAAACTGTCACAAGCAAATGAACCGCGGATACTTTCGTATCGGTACAAAGACGTCTCGCTCTTGCAGCCTCGGTCAATGACCTGCGTCGAAGCCGCTAAGTGATTTATTGATCGAGTGGTAATTGTAGCATGCAAACCGATGGGCGCATGCCGTTCTTGGTGGAGATTCGATTTTAAATGCTAAAAAGAGGAGCGGACGGATAAAAACAAAACACGCGTCTGAGTCCCAGCTGCGATCCGATTCAGATCTTGGGATCGCTCTCGGTCAGCTTGACGATCTTGGCCGACTCTTCCCAGAGCTTGCGGGCCTTCTCCGCGTCGCTGATGCCCGCGCTGAGGCTCGCCTCCTTGCAGTCCATGAAGTATTTGCCGGACACGCCCTGCACCTCCTCCAAGCAGGCAAGGTACAGGGACGTTTGCGCGCCCTCGGCGTTCGTCTTGAAGAAGCTCTTGATCAGACGCATCGGTAGCGTGAGCGGGAAGGGCACGTTACGCCAGATGCCCGAGTCGATCATGCCCGGATGCAGACAGTTGGCCGTGACGGACGTGCCCTCGAGCCGGCGGGCTAATTCACGCGTGAACATGATGTTGGCGCACTTCGACACGTAGTACAGGTAGGCCGGTAAACTGTTCACTGGATTCAGATTGTTCAGATCGACGGACGCGAACCGGTAGAGCTCGGAAGCCACCACGACGATGCGACTCGGTGCGGATTGCTTCAGCAGATCGATCAGCAGATGGGTCAGCAGAAACGGCCCGTAGTGGTTGGTGGCCATCGTGAACTCGATACCGTCGACCGACTTGGACTTCTTGAACGTTTCCGCGAAGCCGGCGTTGTGGATCAGTACGTCCAGTTTGCTCACCGTCCGCACGATCTCGGCCGCGAACTCGCGGATTGAGCTTTGCGAGCTGAGGTCCAGCTTCAGCACGGTTACGTTCTTGTTGCCCGTTTCCTTCACTATCTCATCTGCGGAGGAAAGAATCGATTTTCATCGCTGGTCTCGCACTCCGGCAATAACGGCCTGGTGGTAGTGTTTGGTAGATACAAGCCTTCTCCGTTGCGTCTTTGTACAGGTTGCTGTTGTCGGACATGCACGTGCAGGGCGCTTTGGGAGCGGAGATAGAGCTCGCTCCCGAGGCGTTCGGAAAACTTTGTACAATAGCTTAACTACTTTCGGGAACCAGGAACCAGGAAGCTCATTTGGAGCGGTATGTACAGGCATGCCGAAAAGACGAATTGTAAGTAACAGGAGACAGGTGTTGGGGTAAAAAAGGAAGTCAGCGACAAAGCTACGGATATTCGAGCTCAACTACGCTCGACAGAAAGACGTTACTATGTTAAACAAATGCTCAAGATTTGCTCGAAGCAGAAGCATTGAAGATGCGAAAAGGTTATCCACAAAATAGATCAGGGTAAATGTACTTGTTTTCGGCAGGTCTAAGTTTTTATGGCGGATAGATCGTTGATATTCTAGCACGCCTAACAGACATTTCAAATTTCTAATATTTTTCTGTCATAGCCAAACTGTTTCAACAATTTTAATGCAGAATTTTAAAAATGGGAGATGTTATTACAAAACTGCTGCTCTAACTTGCTGTAAACGGTTACACTTACCCTGTTTGAAAAGAATATCATCAGATCACTCTACTAAAATTCATGCAAAATACTTAAAGTGCGATTGTAAAAATCATCGCGATCTTTTCTACGTACTTCAAAATGGATAGCCGCATTGGAATCGGACTTATCCGACGTAAAATTAGACGCTTTCCTCTTTAACGACAAAACCATCGGTTAAAGCGCTAATGATGAACTTCGTGATGGCTTGAGACTCCAGATTGTTATAATATTATGTACAGTCAGAGGCGTTATCGCTTAAACAAGTTGTGAAATCTTTTTAGTATATTTTACAAAGGAGCTAATGCCGCAGAAATCAGCAGTGCATCGTACATGAATGAGGACTTGAATAGTGCGATATAAATATATATATATTTGACGAAGAACAGTGAGATTTGCCATGCATCGATATTTTGGACGCAAATCTTATCGTAAATGTAGTACCTACCCTAGCATGACGCCCAGTGTGCAGCTCATCCATTAAACCAACGTGTTAGCACCGGTCTTCCCAACGCCTCCTACGTTCTACTTCACGAACACACCGTTACCAACCACCAACCGCGATACCATTACTGTTAGCTTTCCCGCCAGCGTCGGGAAGTACGGGAATAGCACTGGTGCAACTTTACCATACCTTGTGCCTGCTTGGCCGTTTCCATGTTCCGGCAGGCCATGATGACGCGGGCGCCCCGTTTGGCCAAATCGCGGGCAGTTTCCTTGCCAATGCCCGAGTTTGCCCCGGTAATGACGACCGTCTTGCCTTCCATCTTGCGCTGCGAACGGGAAGTACGGAAGAATGAGTATCGACAATCCCAAACGGCGCATCCGTCGGCCGTTTGCCGAAACGGAGCAGAAACCTTCCCCGTCACGGTCGACGCCGCCACCGCCGTCGCCGCTTTCACTCGTCGCCCAATGCTTACGGTTGAGGTAAAGTGGCCACAGGTGAGGTAGAGGTAGTATTTGATTAGTGACAGTACGATCGCTACTCCCGTTACTACCGACGCTATCGCCGTCACCGGATCGTTGAACCCGAAAAGTGACATTTTGTGTGATAGATGTGTGTGTGTGTTTTCTTTATTACAGTAGGTAGAAGTAGGCTAGAAAAAAAGGGAGACAGATACACCGGAGAGAAGTAAAGAAACATATTAGTCAAATATTATGGTCACCAGTTGGATAGTAAGTAAGATCACTAGAGCGTGTTTTTTTTTGCTTTACATTTTCTCTACTGATTATACGTGCAGGAAATTAAAAGATGATACGTAGTAGCCACGTGCCGAGATCATTATTTTACATAACGCCTAGGTTTCGCTGCCTGCTCCAGTAGCCGCTTTCATTTTCATTAACGATTTTACAAATTAATTTTCTCCACATCTTCCTCCTTCGCCAGGGTTTTAATTATTACTGTTGAATTTGTTAAGCAACCTGTGTTTTTCTTGTGTTATATGGACAGTTATTGAACGTAACAAACCACTTCCTTTCGTTTTGTGAAATGTAACTCAAATTTAGTATAAGGTGTAAAATTCAAACTCTAGATACTGCCTACTTTAATACGAAAATATAATACTAAAATAATTATCTAATAATAAACAATTACAAAAAAAAATAACAGCTTTTGTAACAATGTTCAGTCCAAAAACCCCTTCTATCATTTCACAATAATCATTAATACGTACTGATCTCACTCTCGACTCACATACTCTTCCAAAACAGAGCTAATATTTGCCGAACAGTCAGAAGAGCAAACAAAACCTCTGGAAGAGCTTCAACGCAGCAGAACCGCACCAAAAACAAATTTGGCTTTCGTTAAAAATGTGTCTGCCTTATCCATTCTCGCCAGAGAAATAAACAAAGAAAAGGAAGGAAAAAATCCTTTTACGTCGTGCGTACGTCACCGAGCGGAACATTCAGGAACAAGTGACGTACGTGACGTTCCATGCCCATGTATGATCGAAGCATACCTCTAGCATTCCTGCGATCTTTCACCGACCGATCGGTGGCTTCCCCCGCCATCGAACACATAACCTTCACCGTTCAATTGTGGTATCGATTACGGTAGGCGTTTATTGCACACATACACAAAACCTGTGCCGTGCAGACTTCCTTCCCGAAGCTGCCGTGCTGCTAATAATCAACTCAATTTGCATCTTCTGTGGGGAAGCTCCAAGTAATGAGGAAGCAAAAACGCAACAGCCGTTTCGCGCGACGTCCAATATTTGTTTAATGTGTGTGATTGGACGCTGGCGTTTTTTTCTCGCATTCGATCGCCAGAACTCGCGCCAGAACGTACCGTGAGACACTCCTTCTCACGAGCAGTGACTCGAGGGTACTTAGCACTCCCGCCACTTAGCTACAAAGACACTATCATGCGCACACTTTTTATCTTCCAAACCTGACTCGTCAACATACACACACAGTGCCCACGAGATGGGTTCCGGCCAGCCCTTGGCCTCTTCACGGTGGGAAGGGGGGCCTCCGAAAAAGCTTCGTTAAATATAAACATACGCAAATTTTACCGACCAATTGAGCCACACTTCAACCGCGAAACGATCGATCTCGGGGGTACGAACGGCGACCATTAGTGGTAATTATTGCCCCTGCGGCTGCGGAAGATATGATTGTGAGTGTTTTCGAACGAACGCACCAGGAACAAAAAAGGAACACATCATGTACACTGTGTAAACATGTCACTGGGACGTGGTGCGTTTTTTTTTATTTCTCGTCCGTTTTTGTAGGCGACTTACTTTAAGAATTTTATGCCGGGCTAACGAACCCGGATATGTTGAGCATGAAGCGCCGTATAGCATCACTTTTTTGTTATGCATCTTCACAATAAACTTCGAGAATGTGGTTAGCAACATGTTTCGTACTTCTATTGGCCCATCATGTGCGATGATTTGGTGGTATGTTTAGTGTGGTTGCAATTTTTTAACAATCATCACTCTTACCATTCTCGCTAACGACTTCGAGCGTCTTTAAATGGAGGAAAGAAGTCGCCCTTCCGCTATTGTTCGAGTTCTTATATAAAAGATATATATTAAATGGCATAGAATGTGTCACTAAAACTGTTAAGAGAAATTTAAAATTCGTTTATATTTGAAATTTGAAAATTTTAAGTAAACTCAAATAGTTTTTATGAACACTGATTTTTCTGCGACGAGTTTTGGGAATAATAGAATCGAATCTAGGGAAAAACACATTTCTCTATCACTTGTCTTTCCTGTGTAGCTAATTTTGCTTGAACTAGTAAAACCAATTCAAAACCCCTGCTAAACGAGATTTGGATACCGATCTTGGGGCGTCATGGCCAACGCTGCTGTCATTAGACCACCGAGTCACTTTAGGCGAAGCTACCAAATAGTGAATAAATATCATCTGATTTATTGGTGATCGATCCAAGCCTCGCTACTGTTTGGAAACTTTAGTATAATATTTAGTTTTATTTAAATTAATATTTATATTTTTTGTTTATTTTTTATTTTCTTTAATAAAATTTAAATTTAAATCCATTAACATTCCATCCAGCGTAAATCTTGCAAGGGCATATCGAGACGCTCTAGAGGCCCTTTCCGATCCGACCCACACTAAGGCTCGAAAATTTATTTTAATTCGTTCTCCTAAAGACTACCAAGGACGCTATTACGAAGATAAAAATTGTGAGACCCCAACTGGCAGAAAGCTTCTTATGCAAGCCTGCAGCAAAGGTAAGTGTGTGACCTCCCGCGCTTGGAAGAGTGTGTCGAGTCCAATCACTGAAAGGTAGCAACTCGTTACGGAACCACGACCCCGTTGGTCACCGATCTTTGGACGATTTTAAAATCGAAAGCGAAACGGGCCGTGACGATATTGCGATTTCTTTTGAGAAAGCAACTTGAAACCACCCGGCATGATTTTGTGTGCATGTATGTGTTCTTATTTTGTTACATGAAAAAAGTATATTAATTTTACTTTCATTTTTTCAGTCTACCCTTCACCAGCTTGCAAGATAAATATTTCGCAATGGCTTTATTGGATTTCATGCTAAAAAAATGGCACAAAACTTATCGCATTCGGTTGAAACGGTTAAACTGGTTTTCCAGCGGCATCACTTTGGACTGGCGGAAAAAAAGGATGATCATGATCAGCTAACCACCGATCCACTCGATCCTAATACGAACCTTTTTTACACAAAATAATACTCCTTATGATATTATGCTATAGAAAATCAAATTCAAGCCCATCTTCTAAATTACTTCACAAACAAATCATAATAAAAGTAGCTCTAAACGAAGCTCCACTTGCTAAAGTTGGAATTCGACATATTTTATTCGAAATCCAGTAAAAATAATTTTTCAAATCGATCAACATCTATCGGTTTAACACTACCTCAATGTTTCAGTTTCCCATTCGACCTTCATTATAAAAATTTTCATTTTTGTTTCCCTGTAACAATTTGTTGCTACTCCTTAGGCTCTAATTGAACATAATTGTGTATCCAATTTGTTTCGTCCCTTGATCGACACTCACTTGAGCTAATTGTTTTTTAAGAGACGTGTGATCTTTTTTTCATTCGATTTAACGTGCTGCGCATAATCGAAGATGGATTTATAAGCGATGCCGATCTCGTTTCCTGTCTATTCACACGGTAGGGTGCGTACGAATGCTTCAATTAGCTAAGAACGCTGCGGAAATGGCGCGAAAACGTGCGTTGGGGTGGGATTGTGTGGATGAGCGTAAATAAATATCGATATCCAATCAACAATAAAGCAATAAAACGTGAACTAACGAAACACGGCGACCGCATTACGGAACAGTGGACGTTAGTCACGGTTTGCACAACACGTTTTATGATCAGCTTTTACCAACAGTTTTCTTGGTGGAAATCGTGATTGGGAGTTGATGTTCCACGTGCACAAAATGGAATTTCCAGTTAGGTGAATCTCCATGAGGAGGTACAATATCTCAAAGAAAATTAATACTATTTTGATGCTGCTCCTTTAGAAATACACTCGCCAGATAAATAACTTAACAAACAAAAAGACATCAACATCAGTCATTTTATAATGTGCTTAACGCACGCAAAAACGTAATCGCTTGCGTCTAGCGTTCACCTTGACTGCGACCAAATGATTCGCAGCGATAAAGTTTGACAAATTTCGGCACGGCAAGTTTCGTAACAAGCGAGCGGCACATGTTTTTGGCGAGTTTCGATTTTGCCCGCAGCATTCGCAGACCCACAAATTCCAATCGCCAAAAACCTGTATCAAACCCACTAGTCCGAGCCGGTTTCATAACAGCGTAACTTGAATATATATTACGACGAAGATTGCAACGCCTACTAGACATTCGGATAGTGGCGAACAATAGCCAACAATACACAGGTTCTGAAAATCTCTCACGATTTCGATCGAGAAATGTTACGATCGTGCAGCTTACTGTGATGCAGCCCGGAAAGAGAATTCGAACTCGAATCGAAACACGCAACGGTAACCAAAACCTTGAACCGCGAACGAAAAACAAAAGCGTCATGACCCGTTTTCGTCGGTTCCTACATTCCCGTGAGGTGGCGATCCACCAGCTTTCTCCCTCGGCTTTCTTCTTTTAATGCACACTGGCTAACGGAATACGTGTAGGCATGCATGCATGTGGGTGTGCTGTCGGTACGAAGATTGCTCACGGACACTTGCAGTGAACGGTGCGGAATAGAATGATTCCTACCGCGGCCAGTAACATAACGTTTTACTATTTATCACCAAACTACAAACGAGCCATTTTCTAGTAAATTATCAACATCCGCCTCGCAAACGGCACGATTTGCCACGAACTGATCCGATACCGACACTAACCTTTTGACCTGGTGGGAAAGTGTACACTTGATAATGCACTTGAAGTCACCAACACCAATCGCAGAGGATGCAATTACGACGCACCCACGCTTGAGTTTCGCACCTTCGTGTACACAACACAACCGACCGACTGGTATTACTAGGGCTGGATTTTTCTGAGATCACCTGGTAAACAGACTGATCGGGCAGCCACGCTCACTCGACGACGGTTCGGATCGTTTTGACGATCGTGAGTTGAGTTGGATGCGCTCGAAGGGGTGTAGTGTTGTTGGAGTGCGATCGTGAAAGGCAGCGATACCGGTGTGGTGGGGAGCACACACATACACAAACAATAGTCCAAACACAAATCAACCACGGTTGTGTTTTGCATTATTTTCATTTTTTAATTTGAATAATTTTAAAATGTGTTGCTTGAAAATGAATAAAAACATAAAATTTTAACACTTTCTTTCATTCGTGCTAAGAATACTGTGAATGTAATTTTATTTAGATATGTAATAAAAACATGCTAATCATGTTGTAAGTGTGTAATTAGTGACTATAATCCAGCCAATCGTTGAAAGAAATAATTTAACAAAAATACATATCGATATTGATTTTAGTACAAATTTTAGTACAAGGGACATAAACATCTTTTCAAATGTGTTTGTCCATATAGTTTCCCTTTCAAAGTTGTACAAGCGATGTGGATCCATTATGAACACAGTTCGTTTTTGGAAAAATGAATATAATTGAAGCTCTTTAAATTTAAACTTCATATTTCAAAAACATCAGTTATTTCCATCGGCTTATCGGGTGTATCCGATCCAGAAAAGAAAGCCCTTGAAGAAATGATACATGGTAAATAATTGACTATATGATTATAATTTTGCATATATTCACTGGTGCAAACTTCAGCGCAAATTAATCGCCTTCTTTTAGGCACTCTCTGGGTTGCCCTGCTTGAACAACGCCAGCGCCACCACGGCCCTTTTTGAAGGATTATTTTACAACCAGTTTCAAGTGCATGACCCTCACCCTGAATGCATACACATGTGAAGTCATGTGTAGCGCCCAGTGCAAATCGATCGTTTTGCTGTGCGTACATGTTAAACTATTCCCGCTACATAAAAGGACAACACATGTTCTAAATCAGTTGCTGAGTGCGCCGCAATCTATATTGGCGCCGCTTTCAGCCAGGGATGTCAAACTCATTGCAGTGTGAGAAAAAAAACATCTTAATCGTAGGCTAACAATGTGTTGGAAATGTTTTATTCTGTACATGAATATAGGAAGGCGAACGAAGCCCTAAACGTGAATCAAACCACACCTCTTTTCCTCCCCCTCCGTCTTTCGAGCAAGCGAATGTAAAACGGTGTAACATTATCAAAACCCATCGTCCCCTCCGCCGTCTCGTTTCAACTAAGCTCACATCGAACGTTCCGCGACGGCGAAACATCCAAGCAACGATAAATCACATCTCGCCGTATCCGCTGCTGCCGTCCGTGCGCGGTGCTCTATGCGCCCGCTATCTCCTGCCCGAGCAGTGACAGTTGCGTCAGGAACTGTTTGGCGTTGGTCAGTGTCGATGCGCCGTAGATGATGCGCCGGATGCTGTTGGTGCTCTGCTTCGATTTGATGAAATCCACCAAATTCTGATACTCGATGTAATTCCCGCCACCGACCACGAACACGATCGCATCCTGGAACGGGGCCCGGTTCTTCGGCACCACATCGCTACCCTTGAGCAGCTTCGGGTCGAGGTAAAGGTAATCATCCACCTCCGAACCCGAGCCGGATCGGCATTCCATCAGTTGTTCGGTGATTTTAGTAACGGGAAGATTCTGGAAGGCAAAACAACATGGGTTGCATGGGGTTAGCAGGCTGTTAACACGCGGAGGCGAAATAACTACGTACGTGGCGTTTTACGACTAAGTTCTTAACACCCTCCATAACGAAGGACGAGCCCTGCGAGACGAGCTTCGAAAACATGGACACGGTTTTCGTGCCGCTTCCTTCGTATTGATTCGAGTTTGTAAGCGTGCTCTTCATGATGCTCCTAGAACAGGAAAAAGGAACATTATTAGCACCGTTGTCTTGCCTATGCGATTGGCTAGTAAAACGCACTTCCACCGCTGAATGTAAGGCAACGCGGACAGATCACACCCACTGTCCCGCAACGATTCCTCTAGCCGTTTAAACTCCGCCTCGCTTACGTTGCTGCAGATGTAGTATATGATGAAAAGACGCATTTTGTCCTCGGGCAGCCCGAATTCCGGATCCTTAAGCAGCTCGATCAACGTACGGTCCAGCGCCTGCTTTGACATAATCTTTTCTTCCAGCTCGAAGAATGAATCCAACCGGCGCGCCTTGATGTAGTTCAGGATCGAGGTCGCGATCTTCGTGTGCATATCGATCAGCCGCTTCTTCTCCAGCAGCTGCGGCAGTGAGTTGACCGCGCTCGTCAGCTTCGCCGTGTTGTCGTTCACCATCGAGAACGCCGCGTCCGACTCGCCGTCGATGCCCATCGTCGTTTTCAGCTTCTTGATCTCCTCCTCCGACGTTCGGTACTGTTCTAGCTCCTCCTGTATCGCTTCCGCCACCGTCGGGAACGGGCTGCCCTTGTGCGTACACCAGAACCGATCGCGCGAATCCAGATCGCACGATTTCATTTTTGGTTTCGCTCCCGTACCACCGTGCAGCTGCTGTTCGCTGGCCGGATCTTCTTCCACCACGACTCGGTTCAGTGCGAGCTGTAGCACGTCGTGCGCCAGCGCCTGGTACGTCCAGGTGTGGTGCAGCGGTGTGGCCATATCGATGCTCCTATCCAGCAGTACCAACAGCGGACGCTGGAAGCTAAACGCTCCCGTCTGCGTGGCGTCCATATGGAACAGATTGTTCCGAGCGTCCCAAAGGTTTTCGCGCAGTTTCTTCTCTAGCTTTCGGGCCACCATTTCCGCGGCACTGTTCTTCGGGCAGCGTATGATGGGGACGGTACCGAGCGTCACAAACACCGCAAACAAACTGTCAACGATGCTATCCATAATATTCTCCATCTCGACATCCTGCGTGTTGGCACGATTGATGGCTAAAATGGGAAGCAAACACGTAAGCATACATCCTCATTTCACCACTGACACGAAAATCACTAACCGTAGTAGGATAATGCATCACTATTTTGATGCTTCAGCACAAACATATCGTCCTCGAGCGTGATGAAGTTCAAGTATTGATCGTACACCTTGTGTATGTTCGCTACGCACCCCGCCTGCAGTGCTGCGGCAGCCAAATCTTCCAGTTTCTGGCGTGATATTGGTGCAATAAAGTTTAGGTGGTATACATCGTACAGTCCGTTCTGGAAGTCCTGCGCTATGCGACCCAGATTTTCCTCGGTCGGAGCGCAAAAATAAATTGCTGGCACATCCGGAATCGAGTCACGGTCGGAATGTAATTGACTGAAAACATACAGAAAAAGGTTGAGTACTGTCGATACGGGATGGACGTGTCACTGGCTACACTTGCTAACGTTGAATATTTACATGTGCAAAGTAATACCCATTTCACGCAGCTCGCGGATCGATATCAGGGGCGAGATAATGTCCTGACCGGTGCGATCGTATATCAGAAGCTTCCACACTGGTTCCGCCGATATTGCTTTCGAAATCGGCTGATTCAGATTAAGCATCTGTTTGATAGCATCTGAAAGACGATTTGCGTGTTGTTATTAAACAAATTACAACCATTTGCAGCAGCCACTAGCACTTACTAATCTGACGATCTTTCAGCGTCGCCATTGCCATTGTAGTTGTCCGAGAAGTGTACCAAATCAGCGATAAATTAAATGCAAAATTTTTAACAAAACTGTTTTCGTCCAATTCGAGACGAATGACGTTGACGGTTTTTTATGCTTAGCTCTCCCGGAATGTTCTGCTGTCATTCGGGACTGTCAAGATGCACAAACGTAAACAAACCACACATGACGTTTTGCTGCATGGGCATGTAATTTAAAGGGACAGTTGAATGAACGGAAAGTTTAGCACCAAGACGTTTTACAGGCATTTTATATGTTTTAAATAAAACTTATTGTTTCAACAAACTAGGGAAAAAAAGAAAATACACATTATTCACAACGAAACGCTTATTTACGCAGGAGTACGTTTGCTATAAATGTGATAGTATAAATTTAGCACTTCAAGCAATTTTCAAATGGAAAAATTTTAATATTTTTATTAAAACTCATTATGAAATATTTTTCAATGTCATTTGTTTCGTTTTCAAAGTAAAGTAGGCACTAATTTTAATAAAAATTGTATAGTTTGAACATGTACTGTAAATGCTGCATGTGAAATGGTTGATCAACATTAATTTATACACCTATTAACTAATGAAATATAATTAAAATATAATTAAAAGTGTGCCTATTGTTACTGCTATCCAAAGCAAAAAGGACAAGCCCATCCTTTCCACCCCATTTCCATCGCTCATACAACGAATGCCTTCGTGGCGTATGACGAATCGCACCTGATCCGGATAGCGGCAATCGTTCTCGTTGCACATCACATTCGAGTTTTCTAAGCGTACGCTATAGTAGAGAGATCGACATTCGTGATCGGTGATGCCATTACAAGGACGAGTGTGGTTGAACCAAAGGCTTTCCATGTCGGGACCCGTCGTTTGGCAGTTGTCCGGTGCGACCTGATGATTGCGCCCTTCACACACGGTAAACTCGCCGTAGTCCGTGTTCATGAACTGAACCCGTACGTTTTCGCTGTTGCGCAGGAACAGCTGCCCCAGACGGTAGCGCAATTCTTCGCCCGGCGTCAGGTATTGTTCGTACTCCTCGCGCACAACCGCAGCACGCCAGAAGTCACGGTTGCCAGCGGTATGACAATTGGGAGCAATCAGACGCTGAGGGATGCCTCGAAATATTCCTGATAACTCGGTGGTAAAACTTTCGATAGCAGTGCTTGCCGTTTCCACTATATGATAATGTTCCGCTGCCGATCTACTGTGCGACGGTTTATCAGTCTAAAACAAAACAAAAATAGTGAGTATAAGCTGTTACGGTTAAGAATGATTCTATGAACTGGAGTAACGTACAAAGTTCGTGAGCTGCCGGAAGGTCGGGGCATCGTTTGTGACGAAAGTAAAGTACAAGTCGGGAAATTGTTCGAACGAACCGCGCAACATGCGTCGGGCACTGTCAAAGTCTGCATTAGCAATGCGGTGAAACTGGGAGAATACAAGGATGACTGGAGCGTTAGAACCGACGGTGAAGTTAGATCGCTCGTTGTCCATTTGTCTGGCCAGCGTTTCGACGATCGTAGCAAAACTTCTAGAGAGCGACAACTGTCGAGGAACTAGAAAATAAACAAAACAACCGAGATCATTGAGTAAGAGAACTCAAAGATTTGTTAGCATTTGATTGCCTTACAAGATCCTTGAAACTCGAGCAGCTGCTCGAAGACGGTCGAGATGCTATGTGTCCTGTTAACCATGTACTGGCCGGTGGTACCATGCACGATTGAAATCGATGAGCCGTAAGTGGAGACATCGATTAAATTCACCAGGTAGCTGAAACAAGAATAGTTTTAAAGGATGAATTGAAATCGTTTCAGTTTTTATAGTAACATTTCAATAACTATGAACAACGGTACGTTACGATATTAGTCGCAGGTTCTGGTACTCGTCCCTGGACCCATCCAACACCACAGTAAGATCCACGTTCGGTTTCGCCGTAAACTTTGCGGTCTCCGTCATCGCTGGACACTCGGCCACGGTATCTAGTAGCAGATGGGCCTGCTCCACAAACCTGTCCACCGTCGCGTTGCAGATGCGCTGCATTACCCGCTCGTCAACCACGACGCTGCCCGTCGTGTACTGTAGCAACTCGACGAACTTGTACGTTTCTTGCTTCAGTCGATCCGTATCGATCGATCGCAAAATGTCCTTCCGCTGGCAGGCTCGTGTCACATCGGCCGACTGCGGCTGCGACGGTGCCTCGTTACCTTCACCGTCAAATACCTCATGGAATCGGTTGCCTCCGAATGCTTTCGCACTGAAGTCAGCCTTTCCACCACCAGCATCCGGATGGGAGCGAAGCGCTGCGGCTCCCTTGGGCCGTCCCAAGCCAACACGTCTTCGACTCGCGATTGTTTCAATCGCGGTTACCGGAATGCCTCGCTCGCTGTAATACATTTCCAACACCTGCGAGAGACGCAACCGGCGCAAACGTTTGTAAAGCTCTGGAGTTTGCTGGGCGAGAAAGAACCCATCGATGCCGGCAAGTATCTCGCTGTCCGTCATCTCCCAGCGTCCGGCGTGGTTCTCGCTTAGGTAGCGTGTACGCGGGAAGTAACTATCGTTCCAGCTACCCGCCAGCCCGATCGCCACGTCCGTCATGAGCGTTGGACCCTGGTACAGGCTAACCTCGGCCAGATCGCCCGCCAAACCGGCCGCATACACGTTGTCGATGGATTCGAGTGATGCAAACAGTTTCTCCAGCTGTCGGCGGGTGTCGGCATTGTCCATCGTTTCTAGATTTTCGTACGGATTTTTCTTCCGATAGGCCGTGACGAACTCGCTGATAAGCACGTTTTGTGGCTGCAGACCGGCGGTTATCGACATGATGACTACACCCGGCGCTATCGTGCCGTGATCTGGTGTATGACACGTTCCCCGTTCCAGAGGACAACGCGAAAGTGGCCTCGAGAAGGTGGTCCGATTGAAGTTGCTCTTCTGCGCTCTGTAACGATAAGATCATCGCCATGACTACAGGAGTACGTGCCTACTACACTTGCTGTTAGCTGTGCATACTTATTTTGTGTAATCCAAGGAGCCTGTGGATTTCCACCGCTGCTCATGAGTGTCAGTGGACAGGTGATACGTTCGTCGTCGCGTTGGAACGGTTCGACGGAGCTGCTCAGCATCCGGTGAAGGTTACAGATTTCAAAAGGCGTCAGAAACGCATCGAAATCGATTCGTCCTGGTACGTTGGATACCAGCTGGCGAAGCAGCGCGTACTTCGGTACCATAATACCTCGTGGACTGTGCGGCGTGACCCATTCTGTCTCCGCTACTCCCGGAACCTTTTCAATGCCATCCACACGCAATCTATCGGGTGGAGATAGTCGCAAACGTTGCAAGTAACTTCACGAAAAGTCAAATACGCTCCCTGCCTTACCGGTGAATCAATTCGGCACTGAGCAAACGCATATCCAGCGTCGTAGGATTATGTCGTTCGATCTTGCGTATCAGCTCCAACAAGTACGTCAGTGTGTGAGGAGGACCCGGCAGCGTTCCATTGCCGCGATAACACCGGATGAGTTCATCCGGTATGTTATAGTTGCCTTCGGCAGGTTTAAGGCTCACTACAACAACTGTAAAACGGAGCACAGCGCACGGTGAGTATTTCCTGTATCAATTGAACTCAAACAAGTAACATATTTACCTACTAACAGCACTAAACCGAACCCACCACTGGTGACGTGATGCTTCATTCCGTATTCCGTGGTGGATGCCTCAGAAATACGTATCTACTGGCGTCCTTTCAAGGTAGGAGCACGAATTTCTTCTTTAAATTTCTGTTTTGACTCTAGCGTCGGTGGGTAAACGCATGTTCTGGCTCACATCTGCTGCATCTGAAGGATTTCACGATACATTTCGAAGTTTCACATACTCGTTTCACCGCATTCCACACACATTTGCTTGCTATATCTATTTGTCACACCAGAAAAATGTAAGCTTTGTAATTCACCTGTTATGACCTATCCTCACAACTTCGCACACAAGCACACCGTACGCAATAGATAACGATAACGTTACGTTCAACAACAGCATACAAGAAAGGTGTTGAGTAATGATTGTATCGTAGATAGAAAGAATTATGCTATCATCTTATAAGAAGAGGTATCCATTCCGCACAGCATACGCTTGTACATTTGCACTCCGTAACGTAAGGTAATCTTCGAAGTTTATTACAATTTTTCACGGCACCGATTGACAAATTAAAGTGTATTGACGAGCTCCCAACGTGTGTGCACGATTCTGCGTCTTCCCGAGCACTAACGTGCCAGTGTACGAAGACCTGCTTATCGAAAGTCTCGCACCCTTTTAATCTGATAAGCGATGTTTGTCTTGAGCAGAGCGCGTAGTATTGCAAGAGATGTGCATACCAGTTACTATGCCTTAACAGGTGGCTCTGATAATATAGAACCATTTGGCAATGCAACAACTAATTATATTTTTTTCTACAAGCAATCTAAAGCAAATAGCTCCAGTCCATCCTACAAAAGAACACTAATGTCATCAATTTCAGTTTATAAAAAAAAACTATGCATTTTTTACATCAAATTATATTTTGTAAAGTTGTTCATCCTCCCCATCATTCCTTCCTGCTGTTGTTCTTTGTGCGCCTGCTATATGTTGCACTCCTCCAGATTTGTTTCTGTTTGTTTTCCCCTTGACGATTTGTATCACCCTCGCGAAGGAACGTTACAATTCATCAAGAAGGCAAGTCGTTGCTCCTTGGGACTTGGGTCGCATCAAACGTTCGTACATTTGAACCGCCTCATCTTCCTCATTACCAGTCATCGGTATGTGTGCGTGTTTATGTTTTTGTTCTATACGTAGTGCCGAGCAGCACCGCCATTAAAATCCTGCGCATTTATTAGTTCAGTGACTTATTAAAACTAACCACATGCGATTAAAATATGCCATCTAGGGTCGTTTCCTAATGGGAGTTTTTTTAGTTTTAATGAACGGTGGTGAAACGGAAACAAGGGGACGTATTATCATGCTGACGACTGTTTCATTCACGTTGCGTATGCTTGTTAGTGTCTGTATTCCTTGCAGCCTGCTGTGTTAGTTTACTCCTACTTCGTTAGCGTATCCCATCCGCAAGTTGCCTTTACTCAGCAAGACTCATTTCATTTATGCGATTATTAATGTTATTATGTATATTTTATTTAACGTTGCAAAGTTTCGATTGTTACATCCAGTTTTTGTTTATACTCTCCTTGTATCACCTTGTATAATGAAAGTAGATTTCCACGTTTACCCGGTCGCTATTGTTTTACGCGCAACTTTCGTTATTTAATGGATTGTTTTACATTATATGACCCTTATTTTAGATCCAATGGTCTAGTGGTGGTTCACTGTGGCGTTGGTGGTGGTTTCTGGTGATGAAGATGATGTTGATAATCGTGAATCGGTGTGCTTCAGTGTGCCAACACACGTCACGAAGGTGTTTTTGTGTTGTGTGTGCAATGATTGAAGACTAACTGATCTATTTGAGGTGCTACGAGAGTGTTACGTCCTACTATCTAACGCATTCTGCACTTCCAGTAGAGTACATTACGATCACATTTAAAGAAAACAGAAATTGAAGGAACAGCGCTGAGTCGTATAGAACGAAATTCAAACCCTCAGATGTGATTCATTTGGCAGAGAAGTCTTGGGATAAGGGCAACATTTGTTATGGTTTCGTATGAGTTTCTCCATTTTAATTGCCATATCAAGAAATAGCGTTTGAATGGACACTATCCGTAGACTTTTACCCCAGTAACATTGACATGTATTCGTCGTCGCCTTGACTTATATTAAGTTTTGTTACAAATAGCGTCTGAAACTCACCAGAAAGGCCGAAATGAGAAATCTGACTGACTACATCGAACAATTTCCTAAACAGTTTAACCATTTATCCGTACATTTTCCTACCGACAAACAGTGCACTCGCAGAGCATAAATTGCTGCAAACCCTCGCCAACAGCGCATTCAAAAGTGCACTCAAAAAGGATAGCAAACCCATCCGTATTACGTTTAATAAACAAAATCTTTCCCTCTTGGCTGGTCGCGTCTTCCTTACCGAAAACTAACAGTAAGTGTATTGTCATTCGGTTAAAAATGCAAAAGGTACACATAGTTGTTAATACAATGGGCCACCTTCATTCATCTCCTCTTTGGGCCAGGGTTTGGGAACACCGTATGTTCACCGCTTCGACCAGCGCACGCCCGAATTCGCTAGATTCGCTAGAAAATTGTACTCGCGGGCCAAATTCAACAACGTGGCCCAAGCCAATTCATAAAACTCATAATCCTATCAAACACGCCGCAAATGGAGAGATTTCTATTCCTCCTCCCAATGGTGGCGTTTTGTACAGAGAAGATCAAAAGCAGTGTTATACGTTTTCAATTCGTTACACTAATACCCTGCCGCAGGTATACCGTATTGGAGTAAAATAAATGCTTGCAGAGTGGATAGACTTTTGCACCCGTTAACTTCTGTAGCCTTTTCAACTGGCATATTGTAACATGTAGCTTCTTGACTGGGAGTATTGTTTAGGGAATGATTAGCCTAAAACTGGCCACCGACTCCAAGGAATGATTTCGGTTAAGGATATAGGGAAACGTCGAATGCTTTTTGTTGGTATCTACACATATTGATACATACAGACACACGCGCTATGCTCCTCTCTTTAAGTTACATTTTCGTCAGCAATTCCCCACCTGTCAAACATGGAACATGAATAATGTGCTTCTTTTACTTTCTTCTTAATACCCTCCCCCCAAATGCGCCAATATCGTTTCGATTGTGGTGAAATTACATTTAAAACAGTATTCCCATATACGCGCATCCACTGACAAAACACCCATTTGCTGTGGCGGCGGCTTTTCTCTTACTGTAAAAAACTACAGAACATTGAAAAGCGGCAATCCACCGAGACAGACTAAGACGACGAGAACCGAAACGCACGCATGTGCACCAACACCACACCATACATTTTGATTATTCTATTTGTTATCTAAAGATGGGAATACAGCATTGGTTCGGCGATCCCGTAATATGTTGCAAATTGTTTCATCATTTACCGTTCCCACCCACGTTCTTAATGCCACTTAGAAATTGTTGGTGCCACCGCGCAGTGCAAGCGTGGGGTTATGAATCTGTACAAAATGTGTGTGTGTTTATGCAATGGTTGAACGTTCACATGGTAGTTCACGTGAAAGTTTTTGTGTAATGTGGGTTAGTCGTAACTGTACAGGTGGTTACAAACGATACCTATCCACCCGACCGTTCACACGATTCCATTTTTTTGAAGTGGGTATCGTGCTTACTTAATCTTGATCGTACCGATCAGTCCAAGGCAAGTACAGAAGGTTGTCTAAGGTGATCACATTGCCACACACGATGTGTTTTTATTTTGGTACAATACGTTACTTTCATTGACAGCTTGGTTAAAGTGGAAATACTGAAGAATAATCGAATAGCTGTGACACTGGCCTTCTCAAACAAAATAAACAAAACAAAAAAGGAAAAAAAAAACAAATCATGCTGTAGCAACATATAGACATTAGATAGTAACTCGAGCTCGTTTAAGAGATAGCAACGCGACAAAATTGCTGCTCTCCCTTGTGTATCTGGTATGTGTCCCGGCTCTCTGTGTATTCACATTCGCTGTGCAATTTTCCATTTTCAAGAGAACATTTATTAACTTCTCGTTTTGAACCAATTGAAATACGTTAAATGTATTATGTGTGAGGGGACACAACCCAGAGTCACGTGGGAGAGAAATTTTATGGTTTGTCCATGTTTGTTTCCTACTAATGTTGCACTGAAAATGACTCAGCAGTTACTTTTGCCGTTTGAAATATTACAGTTGCCGTTTTTTGTGTATATCCTTTTGAAGTTGTATACCAAACCAACAATAGAGTACATGAGTAATACTTCACATAACTGAAAAGAACAGTTTAAATTATCCACATCTTGTTTACTTGCACGCACGAAGAGCGCTCCTCCTTTTCCTTTCTAAACCAAAATACAGAGGAAGTTACGACAATGTAAGAGGCTTCGTGCATGGTGGTTTTTGTTGTTATGTAGGGAGAGTGTTGTTTATTTCGTAGTATCTCTTACATCGAACATTCTACCTAAACGTGTTGTGTTCCAATAAATACTTGCTCTTTTGTGTTGTGCGAATATCCACTACAACGAACTAGATATATCAGGATTGCAATAGAAAGAAGAAAAACAAAAAAATGCGTTTATACTAGAACACAGTCCACAACGAAGGATAATGTAATTTAGCATAAAAAACATAGCATACTGTATATCAGATTCTGTTGGACGTGTCATTGTATTTTTGTGTGGTTGCAAGAATCATTCGGTAAATGATAAAAATGGAAATAAAATAAAATGCACTCCTGAAAATCTATTGTTATGACTATTTGCGCGCGATTATTATGATGCAATCACGACAGTAGTGAGGGCATCGCATTATACTGTCGCTATATGTTTATTTGCTCCGCAATGCATCCTTACTTCCTTTCATCTTTTTCCTCAAATAAATGCAAAAGAGGACACTTCCTGTCAACCTAGCTTGGTTACACTAGTTAATTACATTGATCTACGCTGTCCGCTAGTCAAGGTGTTTGGGTGTTAAATGTGCAATTGAATAAGGTGTGTAGGTATTTTTAACTACAGTCGTTCCTAAGCGCCCGAGACCGTAAACGAGCGCACTGTTTTGTTTCGTTTGGTCAATGCTGATTCAAAAAATATACTATGTCAGACGTTTGGTGGATGAGCTAACATAAAAATGAAAACGTTATTGAAGTCGGTTACAGCAAACCGTTCGGTTCGTTTAACAGTGGAAGTTCTCATAAATGCTGTACAATCTGCGATCGTATTTGATTTTACTACATCTGTTTACTGCGCGGGAAGATTCTAAACCGGATATAGAAAAATTATGCGCGAATATGGTTAAACTCTCGGCGCAAGCGAAAAGACGAGCAGAAGGCCATCGAAGATGGAGTTGCGCGTATTTGCTATACATGTGTGAACAAGTATTAACACTAGCAGAGGGTTGTATCCTAACGTCGAGTGCAACAAAATAGCGTTCGTTTTCTTGGTTCAGAAAACTGGCAAAGACGTTGGTCCTTATGACATACGTCTTTGTTACGTGTATTCCCTGCTTCCTGCTGGAGAGCAAACTTTTTCGCCAGTGTGTCTGGGACGTGGTTGAGGAAGAGCTAGGCAATCGTATGAAAACATCGAATATGGATACTTTGGCGTAGCTTAAATTATCTGTTGGTCGTTTGTGTTGCGTTGCTCTCCTGCTGCTTGATTCGCTAACCAACATTTGTGCCTTGACCAATGGCCGCCCCTGCTTACACCAAGGGCTACAGTAGGGTGCGCCATCCTTCTCTCACAACATACTGTGCAACGAGTTAGAAATTCTGATCGCGGCATCGTTCGCTATGGAACCGACGAACGTTTAAGCTTCCGTTTCGGCACCCTTCAAACGTAACCGAGCGAAATCTTCGAATATAATATCGTCATCCGGACAGTTGTCGTCTCTAAAATGGAAAAAAAAATGGAAATTTGAATCATTATTATAAGGTTTTAATATTAAGCATCTTTAGCAAAGTAAACACTTAAATTAAAAAAGGTACATGAGTTTCTAAAAACAAAATGTCTATTTTAATATTCCACAATGTACAACGGCCACTAGAACATGTGAAACTCACATTAAAGTAATTGCCGTAAAAGCATAGCAACAAAGGGTTTAACCCATTCTGTAAGTGTATCGCCTGAAGTACACTTAGGAGAGCGGTTATGTAGGACCTTTTGTGTCGGTAGCAAAAAGGATTTGGTAATTTTTTTTACCAAATCGATTTTTAACAATAAACAAAACAAAAAACACATGGAGCACTTTCCAGCACTTAGCACATGCAGTCATTTTTTGGTTGACACGAAAGAAGAGATCAACTAATTTAATTAAATCCAATAAACTGGATGCTAATCTTGTTATCCTAATGTAAGAAATAATGTCTTACCCGTCCAGCTGAATTAGGTTTGGACCATCCTCTTTGGTGGCATTTGCGTCACCGTTGTTGCTGTTGGAGCCCATGTCGTGACCGCCTTGGTAGGAGTGTTTCCGATCGGCACTGTTCACCGTCCGGCCCGGTGATCGATCTCCTATCACCGGCTCGTCGTCATCCGGCTTCGGATGCATGAGTATAAATGGCAATTCTGCTACTAAATCTCTGGAGAAAAAGAGGGAAATTATTGCGCGGTTGAATTCGGCTAAGCAATGCAAACTATAAAGACAAATATTTACCCGCCCAGTGGAGTGATGCAGAGCTTAACCTTTACTTTATACTGCACGATAATACCCAGGTTTTCTCGTTGTGAAGGATCAGCAATTCTGCAACGATCGGCATTATCGGGAGGGATAATGAAATGTCAATTAATGTACAAGATGAAAGAAACTAAACTAAAAATTAATTCATTCCGTATATTAAGGAAGGAAACAAATCTTAATGTTCCAAACCATGGTAAAACTACAAAGAAATTGAAGCAATAACAAAACATTACTTATGTGTTAGATAAACAAATTAACACTGCAGTCTGTTGTGTGACTCTGTGCTGACTTAATTTATAATGCGACGGAAAATTATATCCCGAAAATAATGCAAGTATATTTTATGCCAATTATTTGCGTCTAATTGATAAAAGTAATTGATATATAAACGAATTTTTAATGATTTTTTGTACAACGAAGGTGGAGAAGCAAACAAACTAAATTGCATCGAATGAACTAACAATAGGAAAAAGAATAATTTAAGGTGTTTTTTTAAATACCATAGAATTGGTATTTTATATCAGGATTTCTACCTATATTTTCCATCCACCAGTGTGCGAGACCTGCGAATATTTTAAGGAATATTAGAAAAGGATAAGCATAGCGTAAGAGCAGAAGTAGAGAGTAAGAAGAAAAGGTGGATAAGAAACGCAAGCATGCATAATAGTGTTTTTCCCATAGCTCACAACAGCCCAAAGCATACACGTAAGTCATACAAAGATTATATGAACACATAACACAACAAAGTTTTTCTAAGCTAACGTAAAACCAAATCATAAAATCAAAGAACAAACAAATCAAACTCATCTTTTCTGAAACTCTTACAAAATTTCCTATGATACATTGAACACATCAAAAAGATTCAAATAAATATAACAACACATATCAATAATTATTTAATTGAATATAATTCAGTACAAAATAACAACAAATAAACAGAACACACGAAACAGTAAGGCCCTGATTGGAGTGGTGTGTTTAGCAAAACAAAGAAGCGAACAGTAACGAAACAGTGTACACGAAAGCAATATATGAGAACCCGGGATGTGCGTGAACACACAAGGAGAGGCATCCGAGGGTGATGTAGCACATAACATCGTTTCAGGTGAACAAAACCAAGAGGGACAAGAAGAAGAAACGTAAGAAAATCGACGGCACTGGGAACAAAAGCTACGGGACGGAACAGTACGGAGCGGGGAAGGAGGATACTGGAGAGAAAGTTAGGGTAGAAGGGTGAGGGAAAGAAGTATCAACAAACTTACAGCGTGCTCGAGGCCAGATTGGTGTCCTCGTGCTTCAGCTGCCCGTCAAGTGCCAGGCCCCACTTGTCTTTATTATTGGCCAGCAGTGGCGTCAGCATAAACACTTTCGATAGCGTGAATCCGGGTGCAACCTGACATCCGTCTCTGGGAGTTGGCAGAACGGCGTTAAAACAATGTGTTTTTTTTTTAGCCATGTACGAAGGTGTGTCCGTCGTTTCCCCATCCCCCAAGGATCGACGCGTGTCGTCGTGCCGCCGCCGCATTTGAAAACGCACACGAGGGAGGGATTCGAAACGGATCAATTTCGGGTAGCGTATTATTGTTTTCGCATGTGTAATTGAATCGAACCGTGCGTACGACAGGGGACGGCAGCAAACCGACCAGGCGGATATCGGAAAACGCGTCACATTGGTTGCATACGGAATAAACGGACAAGGAGGGGAGAAAGGGAAAAAGAGAGAAAGAAAGGAGCAATTAATTTTTCATCATGCCGGTCGGTGTGTTTCCTGTGAAATGTATTCGCTTCGGGAAAGGCGTCGAAACAAGACCAAGAGTGTGAGCCATCCGTGTGTTTTCAAGGGTAAAAAAGGAGAAAATTTTAGTTGCTGGCGAAAATAAACCAATTTGAATTGAATGTTAGTTAAACTGCACTGGGAAAGGCATGTACGCGTCTAATTTTCAAAATTCAATTTCAATACTTAAAAGTGATTTTTTTAAATTTTTCTTAAAATATACTATATCTTACGATAAATATCGATTCACGTCAACCCACAAAAGCGGCAACACGGAGGGAAAATTCTGCAACCTAACCCTCCCCCCACCCATGGAGGCGCCCGGTGTCGGACGGAAACAAGCATTTCATGTGTGTTAACTCACCAGACAGCGCTCGCGACGGGTAGACGGATGGACAAAAAACAAACCACTTCTTCATATTACCACCTCGCTGCCCTTCCCATCCTATTTATCACATCACCATAAACAACAGCCAACAGTCGACTGGCTGGCGACTCTACTACACATACACACACACACCCGACCGCAAAGCTAATAATGTGGCCCAACAAATGAATTTGTCCCGCGTGCGCATTACCACGAACCTATCCCGACAATGGGCATGGAAGTTGATGAAAACGCTTCTCCCGGGGGTCACAGGGGGGGGGGGGGGGTCCGATTTCCATCGATTTACTGGCGCGACCGCAAAAACCCATACCGACGGGACGGGAATGTGTGTTGCGTGACGGCAACGTGAGGTACCGTCGAAATTGGTTAAAAGCAACCACCGTGGCCCCATCCACCTTCTCCGCGCAGAAACGAAAGCTAATCACTTGTACGCACGCACTCAAACGCAAACGAAACAACTTCCCGACTTCCTCCACGGTCGCACCGGGTTCGCAAGAATAGAGCGCTAACAATGTGTTTGATTTGCGTTTGCCGAAGAGCCGGTGGGTTTCCACTTGGTGGTTAGCGGTGTCTGTTTCACTCGCTCTCCCTTTCCTCTGGGTGGTGCTCACGGGGAAAACTAATTCGAATTAGTTTCCGGTGATGTAAGGTGAGCAGATTTCACTGTTATAGACCACACAAACCGACGAATAGGTACCACCTGCAGCTGCAGCCGGAATATCCTTCGGGCACGGCAACCACTACTACTACTACCGGGGTTGATGGGCTCACTGTCCCTCGAAGATCAGCGCAGCAGCTCAACCGCGATTACGAAGCAGAGTTTACATTACTAACTATTCCTTCCTCGATGGCATTCCAACACGCTGACATGGTTTCCGCGTGGGGCCACCGACGACGCTAAAAACTCATTGCTTCTGGTCCTCGACAAACATTCGGCCACATTCGAGGGTTCATCCTGCAATCAGAAGAATGGTAGAGAAGCACTCTCTCGTGGGACATAAATTCGTGCTCGCGTTCCCTTCCTGATAGGTAACGCAACGATAGACAAACTAAATTCGTACGTTCATTAGCAAACTTTTGCCCTATCCGTTGCTATATCACACCGAGGACCGTCAACAATCGCATGTGGTACGACTGTTAGAGGTACTTTCACTTTTCCCCACTAATGGACGACACGTAATCTCGGATGTGTACAGGAAACACATTTTACGTCGTCCATAAACGTAAATGTGACTCGATAGTAAACAGTCAAGCACGTTTCATATTTTGTTTTACATGGAATTTACGAAAGCAACACTGATGATGAGCTCGAACAGTGTATTTTTTATCATTAAAATCAGCTAGAGTTGGAAAGAGTTAACAAAGCAAGAGGTTTTTTTTTACAAATTCCAAATTAATGTGAACACGACAAAGTTTCGGCAGTGATAATCGAATGTGTTGTCAGATTTGAAATCAAGTGCCACATCAAAACAATTGCTGAAAAATAGAGACTTCGTGTAATTATTTCCACTAAAAAAAAACTTTGTTTAAACCCGTCACCAAGTGAAGTGTTTCCACTGCAACTAAGGGTAAGAGTAAAATCGAGCAATATTAAGTAAGCAATATTATACACTACGGCTGTGCGTAAAACATACTTTGTTCCATCTTATCTTTACAAAACAAAAGGACCAATAATTCATTTTCAAGACAGGAACACACTCATGACGTAATGAACAGCGACAGATGTTTGTGTTATTTACTTATTGAATGTTATTCAATTCTAACAGGGAAATTCACTATCAACGATTAAAAAAGAAATTTACACAAATTCGTTACAAGAACTGGAATTAAGATCGAAGGGCTGGGCTGGAAGGAGGCTCATTATCAGACTCATATCAACGAGAACCAACATTCCTACAGTTGCAAATGTACAGAGGGCAGAGAGAATCGGTAGAGACCCGCTGGAATAGAACGTTGAAAGTCTAGTAAAGCACACCTTCACATTCGCAATTAAACACAAACTTCATTCCTTAACCACCTTCTCCTTTTACTTCTCCTCCACCCGCACACCCTTACTCCTTTTCTAGGCACAGATAAACAAGATGGCGCACTGGCGGCGGTAACGGCGGCTGTGTTTCGCTTACATCGTGCTGGACGCTAGATTTGTGTCCTCGTGTTTCAGCTGACCGTCCAGGGCGAGGCCACGCTTGTGTTTGTTGTGCTTAAGCAGCGGTTTAATGGTGAACACTTTGGATAGGGTAAAGCCAGGACCGACGGAGTATTCTCTGCGATGAATCGAAGGAAGAAAAGTTAGAGCGGTGCGATGTGACAAAAAAAGCGGAACGTGTGTGAGTGGCTCGACGAGCGGAGGAAACCCTGTAAAAGTGTGATGAAATTAACGGATAATTCGGTTCCCGGGGCCTTGGTTTTATCATCCAAGCACTCAAGCAAAACGCAAAACGAAAGTGGTGCGCAAAGTGGTTTAAACCCGGCAGCCCATACGGTCCCTTATTTACGCAATTCATCCTCATTTGGTGCTGCTACTAACCGGCCGGTCGGTCGCTAACGTTCTAATCGATGATCAACACACCAATCCTTTCAATTTGCTTCTCCGTGGGAAGGTGAAGGTTAGTTTCCTCAAGCCTAGCTCCCGAACAGCTAGGCTGTTTTTAGAGAGCAACAATAACGCGCATTCCTAGAAACGGCTTTTGCCTCAGGTGCCGTATACGTGTGACCTCCAGGTGAGCCGGAATGGGAAACGATTTTCGATAAAGTTTACGTTGACCCCGGCACGTGAGATGGGGAAGGTTCTACGTGCGCACCCGTCCGGCCATCGTCGCAGCCAATAGGGCAATACGAGAAAGCTATCTCAAACATCGTCCCCTGCCAACACACCAGCAACCGTTGACCGACGAGCTGGAAAGGCCGGGTAGAATAATGGCACCTGCGAGCGAACCCGTGCGGTACGGTTTCGGTAGCGAATATCGATTTTTCTTGGTCAATGCGAACCCCGTTGACGCTTGTCCGCTAGTTCGCACCAGAGGTCAACCTCAGCAAATGCCTCCGTCCCGCCGTCCGTTTCGTATGCGGAAGGAAACGTTCAAATTGAAAAATTTAATTGACAATTGTTTGCAGTCACCGGCAAATTGCACTCCCATCGGATGCTTTTCGCACGGTAAAACAGCGTTAATGACCGAGTTGACGGACAGGGCTCCATTATCAGCAGTTAATCAACCGATGTACCCCGCGCTTGGATCACTAAGTATTCATAGAATAAATTAATTCCGACTATGGACAAGTTACTTGATATCATTAGATTCAAACTGGTTGCAGCACTTGTCTAGATCAACTTATGAACAGTATCGTATGTTAAGTATATTGAAAAATCTGTTCAATTTGCAGCAGCTTCTGTTTTCACACGAAATAACTGATAGCACATCCCATCCCATCTAACATTTGATAAGCTAAGTATATAGTAACGTCCAAGTAAGATGTTGCTGACAATGAAGTTCATTTTGTAGAAAAAATAGAAATAGTCTACATGCCTTTGTCATTATAAAAACGAGATTAATGTGTTGATG
This sequence comes from Anopheles farauti, assembly GCA_000473445.2. Lineage (NCBI taxonomy): Eukaryota > Metazoa > Arthropoda > Insecta > Diptera > Culicidae > Anopheles > Anopheles farauti. The sequence continues at coordinate 9,377,289 of KI915045.1, forward strand.
CTTTTTTCATCCCAACCTCGGTTTTCATTCTTGGGTCTGCACGCGCACTTTCTATGCTAATTAGTGCTACGAAGCCTGCTAATTGCAAAAAATCGTCATCACATGAAATCCCAGACCCTAATGATTTATTTATTATAAATGGGTCGTTCCACCTCTAGAGACTACATTTGCCACGATTGGCCTAATTGTACAGACGCTTCTAACGACCTATGAGCTACCAGTTGTGTAAAAGTTAACTATTACCCTAAAACATCGCCCCACTTTCGGCGAGAACGTGCTGCGACGCTGTTCTGTGTGTATGTAGAAAGGTTCCAACACACAGGAACACATTGTAAACCGTACGTAGGAAAACTGATTTCAGTCGACTGCACACAATCAGCAGAAGCAGATAGATTCACGCGCGTTTAGTCACTTCTAGCGACGAATACTTCGCACATTGCGACGTGGCGACGGTTTCGTGACAACCTTGCATTAGGTCCTTCAGCGCGCGACTTGAGTGGTAACCATAATCCGTTCCCCACACGCAGTCAACGCATCCTCAGCTTCCGGGTGGTCGGTAACGACTGGCGTTGCTACTGTAGCGCTTTTGTTCACTTTCTCCCACCAGTTGAGTAAGCTCTTTCCCTGCTGATGGTACCGGAAAACATCGTTCGCTGGCTCGCTCGCACTCGCGTGTACTCCTTTTTCTCAAGCAGTCAATCCTTCAATTAAACCTGAGTGCACTTCTCCGTTCTGGATGTTTAGCCAACGTCATAACGGCTTTCGCAGAGGGATTGAATCAGACGGGATTTGACTGACATACAAACACATGCACCTCACACACGTTTACCAACCGCTCTCGTTTTTCTCGAGGGGTCAACATGGCTCGCAGGGGTGACAGACAGTAGGGCAGAAAGGTAGGGTTCGTTCCGTCTTTCAGCACAGCACAGCCCCACGAAGAGGAGTGTCTCGCGCGAGTGTCGTGTGGGCAAAATAAATACAAACCAACGTCGTCAAACCACAAACTGTAGTTATTTTTCAAGATTTCACCCGGAGGATGGCACACAGGTCGGTCTGTTCAGCTGTGGAGGTCTGATATAATAGCTTCAAACGACAACCGGCTTGATGCACAACCGGACTACTTACTCGGATTCCACCTCCGCTACCGTGCACTTGTACTGCGCCGTCGAGAAGAGACAGATATCCGCAAACTGTCGGACCGACACTTTGATTTTCTTAACTGTTTTACTTGAATTATTCGCTATATGTACATTCACCGACAGGCTTTCGCCGTGGTGGTAAAGCTGGAATGGAACGTAACAAAGAAAGCAAACAATTTTATTATTGACTGTGAACTCCGGCTTATCATCCCCCCTTCTTCAACACCTAGCCTGCCTCTTCCCACTTACCTCCTTATCCAGACTTGCCTCCAGGTGAATTTTATTTGGTTTCAGTATGTACTCTTTGCTAACCTCGATCGACGGCTGCTCGCCGAGCTTGGAGGGTGCGTACATGATTTTCCTTATCGCTAACCGGACCGAGTTCCGTTTGTGCGGTTTGTCCTCCTGCGACTCGCCGACGAAGGCCTTGAGCTCGTAATCCACGCCGCATGGTTTACCGGTGTCGCCTGGGGCCGGCTGCAGCGACACAGATGCCGGACAGTGGGGCGGCACCTCAAAGTAGAAGGGATACGCGTTCGCACCGAGCTTTCGGATCAGGCGCTCCTGGAGGCGGGTGAGCGGCCGGTCCGACTCCAGCGGTGGGTAAATCTGGTTGCAAGAGAAAGAAACGAACATAAAGTAAGCAGCCACGGCAAATAAAAACGAATCTATGCGCCGGTTTGCCGGAGCGAAAGGCGCACACCGGCACGGGAAACACGTACAAGAGAAGCGAAATAATTTATTTTCAATTACGACTCGGAAGAAAGAAGGAAAGAGAGCGAGAGACAGAGAGAGAGAGAGAGTGGAACACGGGCTGTGCCTGATTGAAAACAACTACGAAGCCTATCAGCGGCTTGTAAAATGGAACGAGCACAATGGCAGAACCTAATTTAAGCTCTTTTGTGCAGTTGAAACTACATTAGTTGCTTTAGCCATGTGCGTTTGTGTAAATGCAGCGAAGGTGTAACGATTTTCCCGTTGCTTCGAAGCACCAGAATTTAATCGAAACGAAAGAAAAAGCACCACAGTTTCAAACGAGAGCTTCATCGATTTGATCAAGGTTCCTAAAATGTTTTAAAGACAAATAAAATATGCCCGAGTGATAAAACGCGAACCGAAAGATTGCTTCGCCTATTCTCTATTTACCTTAACTCACAGAAATTTATCTGCCATTAAACACCGTCTATTCAAATGCTCTGCCTTCGCCGCACAAAAAGGGTAAATAATCCCCTTCGAGTAAATGAAATCGCTTTTACACCATCAGTCGGAATAATGTCCGCAGTTACGGCGCGCCCACCACCCTCCCGTCTTATACCTCCACCCATCCGGGAGGAGGGTTCATAAAAGTCTAACTTGGGCAGTGCTAAACAAAGCGTGATCGGTGGTGGGGTTTTATTGCGCGGCATTGTCGTAAAAACAGGAGCACCAATCAAACCGCGCCCCAAAAATGGGATCCTATTAAAATAATTCGTGCGATTTCTTCGACCTCGACAAACATCGCGGAACCGACCCGACACAACCAACTCCGCTTAAACGCTCCTACTGCCAGTGACACAGTGGAAGAGGAAGACGCTCATCTAATGCACCACCATCACCTAACAACCACCGCTTGGTGCAATCCGGAGCAATAATAACGAAAATGGCTCCGCAAAAGGATCATAACGCTTGTGCAGCCAGTGCCGACAGAAAGGAACAAAATGAAGCAGATAACAACACGTCATTATTGGCCGTTTCCTTATGCACCGAACGGTGCGGCACGAGCGTAGAAGCAACGAAACACCGTCACGGTGTGCAAGGTACACAACCACAAGCGCCTTGCTGTTGGCTGGCCATACTGCTACCATTATCCTGCGGCATTAGTGAGCCCCAAAGGTGGCTTTAATTTACTTTATTTTCGCAGAATAATTATCAACCACCGGGCGTCACTGGCAGCTTACGGTTGGCGGGATGGGTGGTGGGTTGACGAAATTATATTACAATCAAAACAATGGCCTCGTTCATTGCGTAGCAAAGGTGTCCAACGATGGTAAGAAATCGGTGCCTCGTTTCTGCTAATCTATTAGCGGGAGTAATTGAATATCCACGCGGAGAGGATGGGCTGTGATAGTCACTAATATTTCCCGCACAGGTAATAACCGGCTGACATTGCCACCGCGCAATAAATTGCTGTGATTTCCACCATTGAGAAGGTGATTTTCTAAGAAATCTGTGGTGTAATGTTTCAGAAACAAAGCCTGTAGGTCGTGATATGTACACAATGACAAGCTTTATTAATTAATAGATGATCATGTTGTGTTGGCCATGTTAGTTTACTGACGCTGTACAATTTAGAATTCATCCAAGAGCTGCAATGAAAAACTCGAATCCAAGAGTAATATGAAAAACTCGAAACAACTCGAATGAGAACAACAAACGATCATCACGTCACATCGGTCACGACGACCCATCACTCTGTGCCATTGTTGTGCTTGTAATATTAGCTACATCTGCGTTATTGTATTTGCATGATGAATGCACTCTCATTCTCATCGCGAAAGTGTTTGCAGCGCTTGACGCGCTTGCAAACCACATGCAACGCCGTAAAACTCCCACCGCGACCTGCGTTTTGCGGATCAACCAACATCCATTAAGAATATCACACTCTCGAAACCAACACTGGTTGTACTGGGCCGCCGAGGGTTCACTATCTTGCCATCGCTCATTCCAATGAGACACGGGCGAGCGGGTGTTGTTGTGTACACGCGAACACTGCAAGCGGCAATTCATACACTTCCCACTAATGCTTTCGTTCCATTTTGCAAAGAAACCATAAATTGTGATTATTTTCATGTAACATTTTTCCACTTTCTTTGTTTCATTCAGAGCGTATACACCACACACACATACACAGAGCGACCAGTGCCGGTGGTTGTCTTCGCTTAGTGTAATGGATAGAAACACACCTCTGTCGCTCTGGCGCTCTGTGGCGATACGATACGAGGTGTGTGTATTATGTAGCTCCCCGCCGTAGTCTCTCATCCATTCCCTCCACACCATAGTGCAAACACAATTTAATGAAAATGGAATTTCCGTGGCACGATGGGGATCAGGGCAGTACTAAATATATATTTACAAACTTCAGGTACGCTACACTACACCTCGCACCAGGAAGCTCGGCCATAATCGTCCAAAGCAAACCGGAAAAACGCGTACTTTCGCCAAAAACAAAATAATCGCACCATAACGAAGCATCGCCGCGCGCGAGTACAGCAAATTAATCCGCACCGAGAAGTTTACATTTCGCTGTAGAGTAAAGTGAGTGTTTCGCCGCGCAATGAAAACAGAGCAAAAGCTACACACTATCGTAAATCAAAATTACATCATCAGCGTTGATGTGCGCGAACGACACGACGTTGGGGACACAAAGCGAAGAAGCGCCGCTGGTGCTGTCCGCCCCGTTGGCGTGTCAACCGTTCCGGGCGCTTTGCTGCGATGGAGACGCATGGTGTGCCGTAGGATTGGCAGTGACAGGGCGGGACGGGACAGCACACCGTATAACGAGCCGGAGCGGCAAGATTTATTTCATGGATTTTGAGCTTGTTCTGCGCTGAATCACACGAAGCGAGGCGGTGCGAACGTGAAGGGCGAGGTTTCTCGAAGGAATTAAAAGATACACATGTTTACTTTTTTTTTGTTTTTGCAAACGCAAAACCACCCAGCGCAACCACTGTTGCCGCGTAAGGGAATTTCTCGGCAAGTGCCAAACTAAGCCGCGCCGCGTATGTCTCAGAGGATTGAGACGTTGGTTCACGGTAGCAAATGGTTCAGTTTAGGTCAGAGCACCGCCTCGCACCGAGACAGTGTTATGGATTATGGGTTTGCGGTTCGAGCTAGTCCGTTCACGTTTCGGGTTAACGTTCCCTTCCGTTGCTATGGAGACGTGCTCCTTTACGATGGGGTAGAGGGCACGGTAATCAGTGTACGGATGAGTTTTATGGAATTAAGTTCTTTTCAAACAAAAAATCATGTAAAATGAACAAAACCAACCTGGTTTAAATAAAATTAGTTAGAAGAAATTACTCGTCTTTACCCTATTTAAAGTAAACGATGATGCGAACGACTCCGTTAAATATGAACTCTTACGATTACTCTATTTATTCGTGCAAAATACATAAAACACGCACCTAGCAAACGCGTATGTGAAGCACGAATGGCCGAATGATTTAGATTCAATTTAACGCACGCTCGGTGAAAGCTAGTTTTCGCAAACGTTTACCCTTTCCTATCTCCTGCCACTTTCACTCGCACAAACAACCGAGCCAAGCCCACCCGCCATGCAATTCATATTTAACGCCCCGCGCTGGCCCTGTTGTTTGGGTGGGCACGTCAATTCCGTCGCCTTCATCGCCACCCCGTGGGTCGGCAGCATACGATTATGTGAGAGACTATACGCGTACGCACACGCCCCATATACCAACCTGTTCTGATGCCAGATAAAGGTCCTTTCGGAAGGTTAGTCCCAGCACGTCCAGATCCTCACGCCCGTACCGGAAGGCGGCTAGTACGTGTCCAAAAACTTTCCTATCCTTCACGTAATCGGGATCTATCAGCACGACACCATCTACTCCAGCGCGGACGGAGGACCATAAAACAGTGTTTATTAATGATGTTGGTGTAGGGAGCAGCGCAGGTGCCGGTGAAGATGAAAGTAGAAGCGAAAGAAAAGTGGTTGATCAGAGAACTTGTTGATTGCGCGAAACTTATAGTGTGCGAAAAGCCGACCCTACGAGCAGAGGTCGACTAGTTTTAACCGTCTCCGTGTCTATCAGTGCGGTTTCACTTACCGATCGGATCCACATGCGTGATGTGGTCGACGAAGTCACGTTTGCCCAAGTACACGGTGATTTTGCCATTCGAAGAACTTTTCTTAAATACTCTGAAAAGGAGGAGAAATAAAAGGTTAGTGGTGTTTGTGGAACAGAACAAAAAGCCATAAATCAGTAAAATCATAATTTTTCATCCACACAGCAAACAAAAAATGTGTCTAAAATGTTTCACAACAAAGGGCACACTTACCTCGTTGCCTGTTTTTTGGAGCTACCCTCGTCAACGTCCGGATCCGGTGACGGGGCGGGAGACCTCGGTGACGAACCTTGCAGATGGGTATTCATTTCGTGCCCGTTTTCTAATTAGAGGCCACCGTGCAGCTTTTGGTCGACAACTAGGCGCGAGGCGGAAATGTTTCCTACACTTTTTGGTTCACACTTTGCACAATTCTCCCCGCTCACGTCACTTTTCTAGCGAACGAAAATAAGATGTTGTTATATTTCGTTACGGCATCCCATGATTTGCTAATCGTTACGAAAGCAAAACACTCTCACAACAGGCCGTTTGGTCACGTTAACAATCTTAAAGTATGAGTCTCCTTTTTATGAACGTCTCACACCATACTGTTTTGTCACGTGCACTTCGTTTGCGGTGAAAAACAAAACGTATTGAGTATGAATAAATTATTTTCGTAACCATCAAAACACTCTCATTAAATGTTGTTTCTCATCGCATACACTTGACACACTCTCAAGACGCTATAGATATGTGCACACAACATATTAAACAATACAACATTTCCTGGTAAACTCTTCCTTGCTCTTGGAAACGATACCATTCCACGTCCACGTGCCGATACTGTTGCTATCTTTTTGATATAAGATTTTCACAGAATTCACACCGAAGCCGTCCACCAATAGAGCCGTCATCCCGGTTTTGCTCGGATCTATATCTCCATCGGACGAGATAATCGGTGATGTTGCAGGTCGGGAAAATATTCACGCAAACGGACGGTTGGCATGGCAAACATTCTTTTCGCTATCGCCCACCCTCACTATAACCGACACTTTCCCCTAATACAAACTGTTTCTATCGTTCCCGTATGGCATAAAAAGTACTTGAACAACGTTTCTCGTTGTTGTTTTTTTTCTATTCCATACGGTAGAAATATTCTCGATTCGTCGTTTTGTTGTTTGTTTACTCCTTCATAGCGAGTGGCTTGGGCATCTCAACCAACATCCACAGAACCGATGGCTTCTCCGCCTGACTTTATAAACTTTTTAACTTATTTACACGCAAACAACATTCATACGATGATTTGTTGGGTTTTTCAATTATGCTTCTTCCAAGAGTATCTAAAGCTTATGTAAAGCATTAGAAACATTTTTGCTTACTTTTATACGCGAACCACGCATGATCACGCATACCGTTACGCCACAGAATAAACACAAAAAATAAAACATAAAACGATACAACATCCAAGAGCATTTCCGCACGAAAGATGAATCGAATAAATGCACTGCATGTACCTCTTTTTGTCGAAAGAGAGAGTAAGATCGATCACGGAAAAAGGCACAACATATTTTGTCGTTAACCGAGATCAATCGATATTCTCGCACAACATTATGTCGAGGAAAATCGAAATCGACATCAAAATAAAACGTGCCTTGGTGCGTTAAGCTACAAATAAAAGTATCACAGCATTTTCGATGGGACGATTTAAATCAACAAAAACGATTTAAAAAAAACTAAAGCAAATAAAAGCGTAAAATGTTCACCACTATCAACATCAACAGCGACTTAACACGGTAATTAAATTGTTCTATGATTACAAGTCTCATTTTGCACCGCGTACACCTTTGCAACCGAGCAGCGTCATCGATACTGTGACCAACCAATCCCGGTATCTTGAGTCCGAAAAGAACGCCCTCATAGTCGCAACGAGCGAAAGAGTGCACAGTGTTGTATTCGCTGCTTCATCACACCGGCGGTTATTGAATTAATTTCGCCTTGATTGGCCTGGTCGGAAGGATTTGGCGATCGTTACTGAATTTGAGCGGTAATTAATTTTCCACCATTAACCACGTCCATTGTGCTGCTTGCTGCTGCCATCGTTAGAAATAGCGCGTCCCGACGCCATACCGAGAAGTGTGTCCTTTCGAGCGAGAGACTAAGGATGGTAGCGGGGGAAGGGGAGGGGCGCCCGCGTGATGCAAACCTGACTGAATCTTCACTGATTAAAAGCGGGTTCCGTCCAAATCCTAAAATTCCACCAGTGATTAATGAGCCTGAAGGCTTCGGGTTTCCGTTCGCTGTACTGCCGGCATCGACACCAGCCAGGCACTCCAGCTGCGAACGACGCCGGATGATGGCGGCTTTCGCTCAAGTGGACGACAGTTCCTCCGGTAGACGATGTGAAGATGTGCTGCCAGCCAACCAGCCAGGCCTACCAGAACGGACCTCTATCGCCGCTGGGGCTGGACTGTTTATTACATTTACGGCAAAAGTATCTGAAAAAAGACGATAAGAACGAATACCTGGAATTAGTGATTTTTTTTTTTTGATTCCGGAAGAAAATGTATCAAAGTCTGATTCTGACATGGAAGGTTTATTTAGAGTATTCGAGCGGTAGAGGAGGAAGAGGAGCATAGCATTGATTGATTTGACAATTTTAAGGAATTATTCGAGCCGAGAGAGAGGTGCTCAAAATTGTGTGACAAACAAAACATAAATCCATAACCAGCAAACTTTTTTCCACAACTACCTTTGCTGCTCAGGGAACGGCGTCTATCGCGGGCGGGCAATGAATCACGACAGCGCACGCAAACGATTAGTCTTGACATTAATTTAATTTTTTGTTGGTTTTTACTTTCATAGCCTCAGAAAGAGCACAATGTGCACCTTGTTTCTGCTTGTTAGACTTCTTGTTTTTGTGCCCAAAATTCAGACAAATGACTTACGGGGCGCCGGTGGGAGCGTTTGCGGCACAATAGAAAAAAAAATACAGCCAACGTTGTACTATAAATAACCCTAACAAAATCAACCACGCACCAGCAAAAGGCGAGCAGCATTATGCCACAAGCTTTCATGAACATTCATGAATAATTAAACGATTCCAGCGAAAAGATAATTTATGCGAGACGCCAATTTTTTGTTTGTGTGTAGGAAGGGGGAGTTTCCTTTTTTTTATTTGTTAGGAAAATGTATCATTTTTCAAATTGTGATGAATTTGAATATAGATGTCGCAGCCGAATGCTATCGTCTTTCCCATTTTCCAAGAAATCGATGAGAACTCTGAGAAAAAGGGATGAAAAGTGGAGTGCGTCCCCCCGCCTTATGCTTAAAATCGTGCAAAAGAACAAGCGCATAGTTGCGACGCTGCAAGCACTTCCGAGCGAGCCGGCGCCAGTCGGGCGCGTGCAACACAAGAAATCCCTAAAGCCATCGGTCCCGCCACACGCGTGTACTGCTTATCCTTTCACTCGAAACACCACGGGTCGGAGGTAAGAGTAATTCGCCTACAATGGGCTTGGAGTAGAAACGCCAGCGTAAGCTTATCCTTCGGCATCAAATTGAAATATAAATTGAAAACCATCGGCTACTCGGTTCGTATCATCAATATTAACAATCTACGAGACACGGGCCAAGAGAGAGGCTTATCATAATTTCACTACTAGGGCGCTGATAAACACACGCAATCGGTCTCGTGTGCCCCACCGGAGTCGCAGCCAGTGGGCCATGGCCATATCCTCTAATCATGGCAATCATTCAGGCAAAACTCGCTATCACAGCGTGGCTTCGGCGCGCACGTGTGTTTGTGGGAATCATACGCTGCATGCGAAATTACCCCCGATGCGTTATATGTTTTCTTTTTTCTTTCTCGCTGGAAAATTGTTTTCACTCGAATTACGTCGCACCCGAGATCCCCGAGAACCGGAAAGTGTATTCTGAAACCGTCGCACATAGAGCGTTACATTTTTCATGATTTTACTAGCATCTCCTCCAGCTGACCCAGATAGCAGAGGACATTTTCCAGCGCTGTGCAATCGGCTACTTCACATCCGATCCCACAAGCGTCCTATCCTACACGCTAGAGATATAGAGGAAAATTCACTCTTTCTCCTCTCTCTTTAACTCTTGGCACGCCGCGCTCAACGACCACGACGACACCCGCCGAAAGGAAGCGCAAGGGAATGGTCGCTGGTGCTGGTGTTTGCACTTTCATCCGATACGAACGATTACTCCCCGGTTTTCTGCACGCCATTTTCTCGAAATGGATTTTCTTCCTGTTTGTCGCCCGTTTTATACAATCCTTCCCCCGTTGATCGTACAATAACCTAACCTACATAACATTCGGTGCCAGTGCGAAAACTCTACACGTTCCCCTTACTTTCCCTCCTCGAACCGACGCGAACGAAAATGTGCGTACTGTTCTTCATCTCGAGACCAAAAAAAAACACACGAGCAAAATCTGCTGCGACGATAAAAAAGTACCATGCACATCTCCCATCGCCCTTCTGTGTACGCTTCAGCAGCGATCGGTGCTCTCCGGTTACAATGGAATTCTTCCCGTGTGGAGATCTTTCTAGCGCAGTAATAGTGCTTGGAAAGGCACGACATCCTTTCCCGGGACACTTTAGCCATCGTCCAGAAGCACTTGTTCGCATGTGGGTCCCCGCCCGTGTGGGAGGACAAACGATTCTACAACCCAGGACTGTGGTATATCCGGACACCTACACAGTGTTGTGGTTACATTTTAATACTAGCGTAAATCGAGCGCGACATCTCAACTTCACTGTGTGGAATGTGTTGGACATTTTTGTTCGCTGAACAAATTGAAAGTGTGCAATTGAAGAAGATATGCAACAATATCCTGTCGTTTTGATGAGTGTGAGGAATGTGAGGTACTACGAGAATGATACGTGAGACGATAGATGAAGTTATGTTGTTGGACTGTTGCGTGGAAAAATCACTTTGCGATGAATTTCGGCCAAACTTTGATTGAAATAGAAATAATTCAAAGGCTTAATTTTTTATCAAATAGACAATGTTCCTCTGGTCCGCACCAGATAGATTTTAAAAAATGTGTGTAGCTATATTATGTGAAACTTTACTGGTTGGTCGTTGCAGTTAAAATAAATCAATTTAAAATGAACTCTTTTGTACTGAATAAAAACATTCTACTAAGATTTGAGTCACCGCATCACTAGCAACATGAGTCACGTGTCAAAAATGAATAAAAAATAATCCAATGCATCTAAGAATACGCTCCAGCGAAGAACTCGCTTTTTTAATCTTAAAGGCTTTTACGCAACGTTTTCATCATTTGAGATTAGATTAGTTTTGCACATGGAGAGCACCTCATTCCATTCCACTTCAAAAGAGAATATGTTTTATAGTGTCCAACCTAAGACGAATGAGACAAGGTGCAAAATGGATGCATTAAACTCGACTCGAAAGATCCAATGCTCAGATTTCCGGATGGACGTTATCCTCCAACAATCCAAACGAAACGCATCACACCGTACAAGGGCTAAATGGGTGTGCACCTGAACACGATACATAACACTATCGTCGGACCACTTCTCAAGTCAGGAAACCGGACACCGTAGGCCAAGACTAGACTGCAAAGCCTCCATACACACCAGGGCATGAATCGATACCATTCAACGAAACCGTTGGAAGGGTTTTGCCACAAACCTGGAAACGTATGGACCGGTCTCGTAAGTGATCATCTATCAGGCGATGGACCGTGTCGGTTGCCCCTTCCGCAAGTGAGCGTACACGTGAGGAATGGACGATTGCGAGCTGGCTTGTAAACGAAAGCAGATGCTAAGAGCGACACGTAGGCATCCTCACTAGGCATCCGGTTGACCGGGTCACGTTGCGATGGGAAGCCGAAAACACAAATCAACTGATCCAAAAACTCCTCCTCCCTTAAAAAAGCTCATGAAACCAACACACCCATCCACCGCCAGGATTATGAAACGCATGTTGACCCACACGTTTCCTTGCTCCCGGTGGGATGTTTTTTTCGGGATGAACTTCGGTGGACCTTGCTCAGATCCCCGGTCAAAGTAAATTGTACGGACGGATTCAAGCGAACATCACATAAAAATCAACCAGGAAGGGACCAGACCGCCGTCCCGACGAACGAAGCAGAGCCGTTCGGTTGATAAACGATGGGAAAAATGTCAGACACAGTGCGCAACAAATACCTGCCCACCTTGGAGAGCCCAACAGCTGGCCCTCGGTGCGGGACATTGCTAAATGGGATCAAAAGGATGAGTAACGTTTTATGTTTGTGTTTTTATTTATTTATTTTTTTTTTGCAACGCACAACGCGGTGTTGCTTTTCCGTCAATAAAATTGCCCTTATCATTTTATCATTTTTGGAAACACGCCAAGCTTTCGTGCTCCGGTTCGTCCTTCCAGCCTCCTCTTCGTTGTGGGTGTGTGTGTGCGTCCTGAAGTCGGAGACGGAATTTAATTAATCCCCGTTTTTGATCATCATTTCCGAACAGGCGGTATTTGATTATGGAGAAGCATCGCAATTTACTAGCTCCAAGAATAGTACACAGCAAATCGTTACCGTTACTACATGAATGTTCGAGATCAAACTCGAACATAGAAACATTCTTCCAGATTTTATAAGGCTTAGTTTTATTGAGCTGTTCAAGTTCTCGTCACGTTATGAAACATTAATTGTATTATGTTTCTTCTTGGAGGGTCGAGGAGCGGGCAACATACCATTATCACCCTCCCAGGAATACTGCTCGGGTCATATATCATAGCCGTGGACCGTACTGAGCCAGCCACTTCATCATTCAGCCACCTAACACTCCCTAAAGAATTGACTTCTACAGAGCACATTATCCGATTTCAATGTTATTGCTCCGCGCATTCACTATCGCACGTAACCGACCCGTCCGAATCAGCACGATGACGGTAATTCCGACCGACAAATGGACGCACAACATGCAGCATCATCGGAACGCTACTGGTTACATAAATTACGCGTCGCATTTTGCTTCGTTCCCACAACAAAAAAAAGAAGCTTCACTGTACCGACCTATCATAATCGGTGCCAAATTGTGCCCATTTGAATGCGGCACACATGCGAAGGAAATTAATGGCAACACAACCCACCATGGCTTTTAGCGACTTGTGGTAAAATGATACATTATTTTCTTACCATTCGAACGAACACCGTAGCGAATCATTAGTTCTGCGTTTTTCTTACACAGACACAGACCGCAAGCACCAGGAACGGAAATGAAAACGATCCGAGTAATAATTGAAAATATTAGTACAGCGCTGGTTTGACGGCACTGAAAGAGATAACTCCCTTTCCCAATTGGCACGCTTCCCAAGGCGAACCGAAATTGTGGCATGATCCGAATCCGAAGTACCACTACAACGACTCGGAGACGGAGACGCTCGGTGAAATAGGGTAGAAAAGAGGATCTGAAATCCGCAAAACCAGTGGCACCAGCGGCAGCTCCATCCCATCAAAAAAACGCTCATTTACTTTCCGCTCACCGCGCAAGACGTCCGCTTGTGCCACAATCCCCGACGTACGGAACACATTAATCACCGCAGCGCATAGCATCGAGCAAGTGCAATGCCCTTTAACCCCGGGGTGGCTTCCGTTGCCGCACTAGCCGAGAAGATAGCTGAACTAGGTCACTTGGATATTGCACGGCGCCGCTAGTGTCTGGAAGGTTTCTCGCTTTCTGTGGTCCGTGGGCAAACCGATCTCACGGCGCAACCATCCGTGTCTCCGTGGCATAGCCGTTGGTTTTTTTTTCGGTACGAACAGCATCGTTCGTGGTCCATAAATTGCTGCCCTTATCTCAGACTGTCGAAAATAAGACACTCCTTCTTCGGGCAACACCGCTCCACTTCAGGCGTTCTTGAACGCACGCAGAAGAAACAGTTTCTCATATTTGAAATACGTTTTAAACAATCATAAAGATCGGAAGGATTAATGTAAGCCATGTGGATGAAGTTTTGACAACTGCATCATGACATAGCTGCATTATTATTTTGTATTATTACACGCCATACTATAAAACCCATTAAACCTAGTAAAATTCTAACATGTCTTTCAAATATAGAAAACTTCCTTGGCTTCCCCACCGTAGACCAAAAATCGTTTATCGTTTGAGATAAATTCCTAAATGCATTCGGCTAACCCATATAAACTATTTGCTCGTTGCATTCCAATAACTACAATACTTTTCAATTATACGGCGCTCTAATATATTCTACCGACTCAACGTTGTTTGCATCGGATGCACGTTCATTGCAGCATGCGACACCACAATTCAATCACAAATACTGTCATTTAAATTTGTCAACGGCTCGTTGAGTTCTTTTATTGGTATTGCATGCAAAATTGAAATCAATTCCTTCCATACGTCCGGTGGCGAATGCATACGCAAGCCATGGGAAGTGCGTGGCACACGCGCCGTGAACACTAGCGGCATTAATTATTATTAATTGCTCGCCACCATGATCCACCGACCAGACGGCAGGGAATGTATGCGCACGTGTCAGAGCTCGCATTCAATTTTCATAATGTTTCCGTTTTTTTTTAATTCAAATTCTTATCCTGAATCGCAATCGAAGCATGTCATTTTCAACACATTATTTTAACTGTATTTAAGTCAAAACTGTCATTCCCATCTTACGTCACTACTGGGGATGCAGGAAACATTTCATCAGAATCAATTTGAATGATTTTGAAATCGAAAAAAGATGCTTTCCAGCGAATCGAATCGGATGTCAAGAAATTGTAAAATCATTTCAACAGATCCCATTTCACAAATTGTGATGCGCTAACTTTCCCGCCGCTTATGGCCGAAACCATCCAAACAGGATCACCCGAATGGGCGATTACATCGGAACGGGTTTTGAATCTAATTTGCTCGGAAGAATGTCTTGGTGGCGGTAAAACGGGTTGGGTAAAGCTCTCAAGGGAGCGCCAGGACGGACTTTTCATCTACGAAACGATTTTGCCCAAATTTTATAGCATTAAGGTGCACGACCTTTTGGGCGGTCCTGATTATCGACATTCGAATCTAAAGACTAGAGAAATTTGAATTGGAAAATGCGATTCCGAAGAAAGGTTTGGCGTGAAGCAGGAGACCATAGCCATATTCGAAGAATCCGAAAACGAACAGATTCATTTCCTTTCCCAGAAAGTAAACAAGTGAAAAAATAGCATATATTAGAGCGAAAATCAAACTAATTTCCGGTCTAGTTTGCAACCAGCAGCACACCATGCCTCAATGTATCCATCAGATTGTTATGTGAGAATTGTATCATTATCGGTTCTCGAACAAACATCCAGCGGTGGATTGCATTCAAGCCCGGCTCCGCTTGGACAGTCCATCGTCAACACGCAAACCATCACCGCGACCTGTAGCTTCTCTATTGGGGATACCACCAGCACAATCTCTCAAGCGAGCGTACCGAATGGAACCGAAATCAAACTCAAGAGGACGATGCAAATCGTGCTCGAATTCAATTTACGGCCACCCTGCGGAGACGCTACTGGTCGCCGGTCGCTGGCAGGCGGGCAATTGCTGCTGCCAAGCCGGGCTCTCGCGCAAAGTCAACACGTCCGAATGACCGGAACCATCAAATACCTGTTCTAGAGAATCATCATATGGAGGAGAGGTGGTGGAGCATGGTGCGAGCTGGTGTCTAGGAAGGAAATGAAATATTCACTAGGCACTAGCAACTCATATGCCCTGTGTCCGATGGGAGTTTAATCGAATTGAGCACTCCATCTTGATCAACGTTAATAATCATTCCAAGAGGACTCGAATAGCGACGCAAACAAAGCCTGCAGCACGTGGAATGCAAATTTTGTGATTTATGAAGCAATTACATGCACAAAGCATCCAGGAATTGGTAAAGTTCTCTCGATCCTGGGAGCGATAACAAAACAAAACAAACACATCCTCCCCAAGTCAGCATTCGAAACATTGGAACAATTTTTCATACCATACAGAAAAATCTCGAAACTCGCAACACGTGTTGCGGAACAAATTTTAAGTCACGATTACTCAAGACATTTTTTCCCATCCACCGATAGCTTCACTTCCCGGAAACAGAAGTGCGACTCAGCGCTCGGGCGCAGGTTTTACCGATGATCCACTCGTCGTTGGAGTGTAAAGAAACAAAAAGGGAGAGCAAAATATTTGCCCACCTTAGACACACGACCTTTACGGGCGGTAAGATGACATAAGCAAGGGGTAACTTCTCCGTGCCTTCTCGTCCGTCGCTACTAGGCGGTGACTCCTATGGGATTCGGGTACCGAAGTTCGTCACGGAATGCGTCATAGTCATGGATAAAAGAAAACAGCAAAAAAAAAAACAAGATTCCTGCTCTAGCGCCCCAACCACTCGGATGTGGATTATTTCGCATTATGGCGCCCCTAAATTGCACGGGACGATAGGCACGACGATGCAGTGAATGACGACGCAATAGCGTCATGTACGATGTCGGCATGTATTACTATAATTTGTTACGGCTCACACAAAGCGCATTTGTTGCAAACATGCCACTGGAGGCATCAAGTTTCGAATGTGCTGCGGGTGGTTCGTGAACAATTGCATCGCAGCTATACCGATTGACACCTATCCGTGTGACCATCGATCGATGAGTGACTTAAAACGGTCAAGGTGCTGTGCTGGAACAAGTGCAGCTTGTGGTTCCTTACACTTCAAACAACCTTTTTTCAATCCGTCTTTAAATTGATATGGTTCTTACACAATTCTACTGGTACGTTCTCATAGTTATAGAGTTGCTAAAGAATAAATTAACGATACCTTCCTTTTCCGTACTGCACGAGCGCAACCGATCCAAACGCAATAACACGTTCACCTTTCAACCCTTCCCTCGTGACTCATTTCAATGGCTGGAATGTGCCAAGATTCAGCGCTCTCAGCCATCTGTTTGTCCATTTACCGCAAACATGAACTGGTAGTAGAGGCGCCAGACCGACGAATCACTAAGGAATGTCGAGCTGCAAACACACACACACACGTGTGCGGGCCAATCAAAAACACAGAATTCTTGTCGTCATGACAAATGACGACTCGAATGTCATTGAAGAGGCACTCTCTCCGGTGAGACCGCAACTCCACTCTGCAATACCGATTTTGTACCACCTTTGTAGCGACACTTTTGACATAGTATCGACTAAAAATATTGCGATCCTTGCTGAATTAATCAACTCAAAAGTGACATACGATGGCTCTCGATTCTTCCACAACACGACGAATGAAGACCGTGAACGGGAAATGTTCTTCAACGTGGGGCTTGTGGAAAACTTAAACACACAGCGACCGGCACCGCTCGATGACGTGCTAGATCCGGATGTGCTGACGCTTGTTTTTCGTCTGTATTAGAATGGTTCCGGTTTGGTTCCGTATTCGTGCGGTCGTTTGAAACATTGACGTCATAGATTGGCCACAGATCGGCAGTGGAACGCTCGGGGACATAAAAGCGGGTTTATAGCAATCAGTCCAGTGTACGAGAAAATCGTTCGAAAATGTCAATAATGTGGTTGATTGGAAAAAATCCAGAAGATAGACCATATCGTGTCCTAAGCTTGGAAAGAAGGCAGCTGACTTTAGACTATACGAAATAAAAAAAAAATGCAAAAACTAACCTAAAATTTACGACATGTTGCAACACTAACGCGTATTTGCTGAACGTGCGTGCCTCACATCATATCTACTTCACTTCCAATCAACGTATTAATTGTTCTTGAATTTTCAAGTTCAAGCCGAAAGCATACAAACGATACAAAATTGTATGTGTGTTACATTGAAATACAGTATCCCGTACATGTCTATCGGTGACATGCGTCGACGTCGTTAAGCCCAGCTGCCGTTTGATACTGGACCATTCGTAAGCGGTGTGCATAAATGGGAATGTTTGTGCGATCGAGAGAAACTAAAAAAGAAGGCCTCGATATGTTGCGCTCCGCCGGCTATTCTTTCGTTCAACCCGCTCTTATTCTATTTGCCTTCTACGTACTGCGTTCTATTTAGGAAACAAACAGCCCACACTTCCTGTACGTCAATGCTGGCATTTGTTTACGATTCGGTGACATCGTCATCGACTATCGTAACGACGTATCAATTCCGTGCCGAGCAATAAAACACCTTCCCTCCCTCGGCAACCGAACCGATACTGGAGCAGAAATGCACGTGCGTCGCATTAACGACCTAACAAATCACAAAATTAACCTACGGCTTGGATCAATCTCGTCTTGAAAATGGCCATGCCCACTGGGTCGTACCAGCCGCCTACGAAACCTCGCAGCGAAATACGAGAGAGGGAGAGAGAGACATGCTGCAATAATTTATCGATTATTACACCCGCACACACGCCAACATTCGGCAGGACACATTTCAGCCGGCGGATCGCTGACAGTTTGTTGCTAACCTGTTTATGCTTTTTCCCGTCACATTTACGCACGCCCGCACGTCATTAACCATTACCGCGCGCGTAATGAAGTGCAGCTTTTTGGTTCGGGAACCAAATGGGAAATAGGTCACGCAGTCAATACTATTATTGTACGCTTCCTTTCCTCACCGGAGCTGCTATAGGAGATCGCGCAGCGAGATTCAGATTGTGATGAGTCCCATGAGATTGCACCAAAAATGATTATTCCACAGGATGTGATTGTCGTTCGATTTTCATCAGTCGGAAAGCATACCTACGAGAATAAAAAAAAGAAAAGAATAAAGAAAATACCATCAATGATGTATTATCAAACAGCATGAACGGTTGAATACTATGAACAATGCAAATACAAATTGTCAAAATTGCGAGAAATATTTGTGTTTCTATTGAACAGAAAAAGCGCCATTATAATTGCCACACTCTGGAATCGTTTTCGAGCATTAACAGTTTTCTGTTTCTCTATTAGACACACTTCAATAAAAGAACTTCGATTAAACAGTACAATTCGCGACAAAAAATTCAATAGAAAGATTTCACCTGATGAATATGCATGACAATCCTGTAGTTTGCACGGCCGAACAACATGCATTTCCAATTAGATGTGCAATATATTTTATCGACTACACCTTCCCGCGTGCGCATCCCATCGCCGTTCTTTATTGATTGTGCACGGAAAGCGGAGCATTTTACGTCCTCTCGAATGAAAACAAACATTCGTTCGCATGATAAACCACCGATTCTCATTGCAAACCAAGGCAAGAGCTGCGGTAGGTAACATACGTACACATGCACGCGTGAACGAAACGCTATTTTCTTATCAGAAACTTAATTAAAATTGCGCCGCGCAAAGCGAGACGAACTTCATTTGCGTACGAAAAAAATAATTGAGCGTATTTTATTTTCGTACGACACGCGATGCTGTGTCATAGCGAATATGGTTATGGTGAACGATTTTTAATCCTCTCTTTGAAAACCAATTACTTAAAAAAATATTGTTAAATTTAATATAATAAAAAATAATAACACATTTAGTTGAAATGCATTTTCATTTCCGCATTTTGAGACGGTAGTACAAATACTATGACAAATATTATGGTAAAAAAAAACATGACGCTAAATCCGCGAAGCCGGTTGTGCGTAAATACGATTGTTAATTAATTTTCATCAACAATAACAAAAGAGATTCCGAAATTATGCGATCGGACTCATTGATCATATTTGCATTTTAAAATAAATTACATACGATGTATATAATTCTCCACAGTTAAACCCACATTAGACGAAGAAGCGCTTCACCCCATCATCTGCAAGAGACGTTTAGCGTTAAATAATTATAATTTAAAATTCGATTCGCTCGATGCAGCAATCCAGGCCCTCTCCTACCGCCGACCGACCATCGGGTATAGCGCGTGGTAAAACCGATTACCCTCGCGCTGATCGGATTGTGTGTGAAATTTAGCGAATAAAATCGACACGCCTAAAACCTTGGGGCCGGGCTTGTTTATTGGAAAACGCCCTAATCTCGTACTTTCAGGGGTATCAAAACGACGGCGCGCACACGTAGATAACGAAGAAACGTGAACGTGGAGATGTGCCGCCGCGCAAAGGCAATTAGATTTTATTCACCAAACAAGCTAATTAAACATGTACTTCATCGGAAGGCGGTAGAGTCGGTTTTTGCTACCAATCTGACATAGATTAGGGAAGCAAAAGTGTTGGAAATGATAATTCACATTAAAACAAAACAGCAACAGGACTGGAAGTACAAAAACGCTAAATTTACAGGGTATTGATTAAAATTATTAAAACTCCGATCCAGACAGAGATTAAGTTAAAATTTACGCGTGTGCACAGATATGCAAGAAAACCATCGCAGGGAGCAGCTTAAACCATTATTTTTGATCGTTTTCAAAAAGCAAAATTGCGTCAAGCTGCACTAAAGTGGGCCAACCTTCCATGAATTAAAATAATGTTTCGTCTTCCTCTCGCTGTGCTCGAGACGCGTTGGAGCTACACTTCACCCTGGACGGCTCAACCAATCTCACTGTTCGTTCCAACGGGAGGTGAAAGATGAGTTTTGTTTTTGTTATAAACAAACTCGTTTTCGCCACCAATAGCCAACTCACCTGGACAGCAATCTCCTGGCAGAAATGTGCATCGGTGTGTATCTATCGATCACGATCCAGCGTATCCGTCTCTCGCACGCTTCCCTCCCATGGCTTTAGGACGGGGCGAAAAATACTCCCCTAGCTAGTGTGGTCAGTGTTTAGATTCGGATTAGCGTTCGTTGTGGGAACCAAGAGCCATCCCCACGCGAGGGCAAAAAGTGTAAGCGAAGCGTAGTAGTGGAATTAAATTAATTCAGCTAACTATCTAGCCGCTGTCTCGGTTGCTTTTCTCCCGGCTAGTTAGTGTGCGCTACCCGTCCGTTAATCTGTGCACTTGCCCGACCTCGACCATCACCACCACCACCCCCATCCACCCTGTGGGTCCTTTGGGCATGCAAACGTAAACAATCTGACGATGGCAAAAGCGAGAGCTTATGTGTGGGCAATCTTTTTTTTTTATACGCCGTTCGAAGACCGAACCGAACAAATATTGGGCGCGTGTGTTGGTGCGGATGGTTCAGGTTAATGCAATTAGCTGGCTAAACTTCACCAGAAAGCCGGTTTCAGCGTTCGAACGCACGCAATTGGATGGTTCGCACCGGATGCGGTGCTTTCACATCTGGCCACCAGTGATTCCCTAGCGAAACAAATTCCCGACGATGATTCAATCAGGTGCAGTTTTTTTTTGCGTTGCACTTCAATTTCGGGGATTTTCGCACGGAATACTCTGGACGGCCTTGAAATACGTTCCAAATTACGTTAAATACAAGGAATCAACTATTTACTATAGAAAACATAGCATTTCCCGATTCCCGCACATTTCCCGATGGTATGAAAATTATTAGATACTTTTCAAAAATTATTCAGTTGGTCAAAACAATTAAAAATTAGGTAATAAGCGTTTTATACTTGTTCAATAATGAATTAATTATGTACATTTGATATTTTCGAGTTAATTAAGGTAATTGATGCAAAAAGTATTATTTACGGCATAAATACTTTACTAACGCTGTATTAGTTTTTTTCATTTCTTTTTTTTTTGCTGAGCAAGTTTAGGTATGTAGGATATGTAGGAGGTATGTAGGATATTTTTAATCAACAAATAAATCAAATCACGATCAAATTTATTTTGAAATCAACATTTAAGGTAACGAATTAAGTTTTCTTCCTTCCATTTCATGCAGCGTTATTATTAAGCAAAGTGGCTCCTAGATGGAAAAAGCATGTTCTTTGCATCCACGAACGAAATGGCCCCAAAGGCGTTTACAAGCACGGATAACGACGCCAAATTCCGATTACATCAATATCCTTAAAATTGCATAAATCAGGCATGGAAAACCGGTAAACATTACAATCGCGTTTGCCGTTTGCCACAGTCTCGTTTGTAGTACTGGGCGTTCGCGACGAAACGCAACCGATGTAAAATGTACTGGAGTAAAAACCTCTAATCTCACATAAAGCACATTTTTTTGCCGGCATAAACTGCTGCCACCGTCGGTGTAACTTTCGCAGCCGGATTTACAAAATCCTGCAAAACCAAGAGAGCGAACCTCCTCCGCGCATTTCATCATCTACACGACGAATCGTCGAGAGCAAAAAAAAACAAGAACAAGGTCGAGGCTTTACGCCTGTGCTGCCTTTTTAGGAGCCTTTGGGAGCGTGATGTTTACGACGGGCTCTAAAATATCCATCAACTCCTCCATGGCGGCCGTTGACCAATGAAAAACTCACACCTCTTTCGTCTCCCTCTTCGATAGGAGACTACTTCAGCTCTCGCTCACACATCAACTCGCACTTGGGACGACGTTTTTCTCACCGACAGCCACCCCAATCCAACCACGAACCGCAAGACACGCCAACACAACGTGTAAAAGCAAAAGCCACTAACGATACCGAAATAAAAAAAAAGTATGCGTTTTTAGTGGAATTCGACTTCCGAGAGTGAACGAGGAAAAGCCTTACGAAAAAAATCAAACGTAAATCACATTAAACTTTGGGGCACTTCGTGACAGTTCCTGAGAAGGAAAACAAAAAGAACAATATCGGAAAGTACGATGAATGGGAAAAAGAAAACGACATTATAGGGTGCCGTAAACAAACGACTATGTGCGAAAAGAGACGCGAAATGGTGAAGAGGGCGAAGAATGCAGATCATAATTAAAAATAGCAATTCAGGAATGTAAGACAACGTGGAAGGGACACAGCAACAATGAGGTATTGTTTGAAATTTTAATGAATGTTGGAACATCGTTTGTCTAGAGTTGCACCTTACAAAGGTAACAACATTTAAGACTATCGATCAACCTAGCAGCTATTGCAAAATTTAAAGCAAACCCCAGAACATCAACACTGCGTTGTCTGTCTTCGGCGACAACAGATTGACGTACTCTTTTCAATCTACTGTACTGCAGAAAGGAAAAAAAACATTGGCTAAAGGTAAGCTCCACAGCACGTTCTTTCGTCCTGCGGGCGGGAAGGAAGGAAGGAAACGAACGTCAATCAACCGGAAGCCGGCAATGGGCTGATTAGAGTGCCATTGAACTTTAGAAAAACCTGTTGTATATGGGACGGTAGGCGTCGAATAATAGAGCGACGACGATGACGACGTCTAGGCACCACATGCTAGCCTCCTGCGGCCCCTACAACTCCCGGCGGGTTTCAACCTTCTCTTTCCATCCCTGGAAACGTGTTGGCGAGGAAATTGCAAAAAAAACAACAAACAAACATCCCACCCATATTGAATACGATGCCCAAGTCGTTTGGTCGTTTGATGAACGACGAAGGCTTCCTCCGCGGGAGGCTGTTTTGTAAGAATATATTGCTCAATGCAACAGTTGATTATGGAAGATATTGATCTTTTACATACTGGAACGTCCCAGCCGGGGTTCGTGGGAAAGGAGAGGTTTGGTTTGGGGAGCCATTAGGCTCTTCTGTAGCAACAAATTTTGTGTGTGGATTTATTAAATTTGAGTGCCAAAATTACAGCAGGTTGCGCTGCTACGCGCTTTTGGAATTTTCATTGGTTTAAAATAGAAACCGTTTTGAAATTTTATTTTTATTCAATTTCGTAAGATTAATTTCGAACTGCTCCGAGCTAATTAAACTACCACTAGCAACAAAAGTAAACATATTATTGTAAAAAAATAAAACAATTTCAAAAATAAAGCAACCAATTTTTTATCCAACAATTGAAAACATCCTCAACTTATGTTCATCTCCGTTACGAAATCATACCATTTCCACAGTACGGCACGTGCGGATACCAATTATTCAAACACTGAAAACAAATTCGATTAAACTTTTTCCACCCAGGCGGTGGGAAATATCGTCGGAACGAAGTAGTAATTTTATTTCTCTTTCATACAGATCCTGCGCTTTCCGTCGGTTTTCCCCACACAGGACATGCACACGTTGTGTACGCGTGGACAATGGAAAATCTCTGCCACAAACGACTGGGGTCCACTGGGTCCACCGACTAGACATACGAGGCAAATGTGTTCCTGTCATCGGTTCGAGCTTGAAAGCACAGGAGTGGTGGGTGGGTTGTGTGATGGAAGAACTTTGGATGTGGTAGAATGGACGTGAGGTGTGGTCGTACACAGTGGTGGGAACACCAGTCCGAGACGATCGCGCGACCTCTCCGACATCATTAGAACGGGAGACAGTTGCAAAACTGTGCCAACATCGTTTGAAGAGACCGACCAGGTCCCTTTCCAAACATTGCGGAATTGTGGCGTTCCACCGTCAGGCGCACACAGATACACACATGAACAGTGGGCCAAAGTTTGGTGAACAATTTCAACGCACAGTGCACAGTACTTTGATCGATTCTATTCCACTACATGCCGGCTATCTACGGCAGAATATTCTCCCCTCAGCTACCTGTCCAGCATGACGTGCTGCAGAAGCGATTTGATGCGTGTGTACCTGACTCCAGTGTACATGATGTCGTTGTTATAGCCCACCCTCCCATCAGACACGTTGCATGTTTTGCATGTTCACGCCACTGGGGTTTGGTTGGATCCGGTTCTGCTTCTACCCCCCCCCCACCCC